>OMLB01054859.1:0-31282 GCA_900302555.1 Myripristis jacobus
CCCCTCCATCTCTCTCCCTCGCTCCCTCTCTCTCTTTTTCTCTCACTCCTTCCCTCTGTAGCTCTCTTGGCCACATGTGGTCCTCAGGCTGCAGCTCAGCTCTCTCCAGACATGTGGTTTGATTTAGCGCTGTGGAAAGGTTAAATAGGAAACTTGGATAAGCGAAAAAGAGCTGTGTCCTTTCATATTATGAAGTTTCACTGCTTCTCTCGGAAGCCTTCATCAGATCTACACTTCACTTTAGGCCCGCATACTTCCAGAGCCCTATCTCCCTCCTATATCTTAATCATGTCATGGTTTATGTGGTGTTCATAAGGTCTTGCCAGTATGGGCTGGACAAAGTTTAACTATTTTGAGCACATGATGCAATCCTCCATACATGTTACAATAGTCCCTCAACCTGATGCTGGCTAACGGCAATAGAAAAGACAGTTTAAAGGGCCATCGTCCGCAGTGGAATTTAAATCCTCTATTGTTCTAGACACATCCACACACTTAATCCTTAAATTTTTGTTCTGCGTGAAACAAATTTTGTGTCAAGGGTGGAATTACCATCAATCTACTGACGAGTCGTGAGTAGTATTTACTTATTACTTTTTCCCAAAGGTGCAGGTTTCATTTCCACCTTGAGGAGCCAGACATTAGATCGAGCAGCAAATCACACTGACACACCGTGGGCGCAGTTTCTCTTGACTGATATGTGAGATTTAAGCAAAAGGAATAAATATAGATGAGGTCTGCAGGATTGAGAGCGACTGAGGTGAATTATTGGCCGATACAAAATACAGAAGAGTAAGACGTCACGGGACTGAGCCCTGATCTGTAAGATTCACTGTCAAAATGTTTAGGAAGGCATTAAAAGGCATTTCAAGCAACTAGAAAGGGACGTTTGTACTTGTAACCCTAATAATCTAAAACAAGTTTCAGTCTATCTCAAGTGTGCTCATAGGGCCTGTGATGGAGAGGGGAGATGGAAAGCTATAAGGTGCTCAAAAGTGATGCAACTGGTTGATATGATGTGAAATGATATGGGGAATAAGGTGCAGTTTGAAAATGGCTTGAAATCAGGCTGTTTAACCTTTTTCTAGATCAGAGTTTTTCTAAATGTGACGGCAAAGTGCATGGAGACACGGCTCCATTTATTGCTTATTCTTTGTACCAGCACTTAGCGAAGACAAGAGGACGACCGACGGGAATGAAACAAATCACTCAGGTAATTAAAGAAAAAAAAAATTTATTGGTTAAAATTGCATTTCACAGATACAATTAATAAGTTTTTGTTTTGCTATCATGCACTTACACACTGTACAACAGTGGATCCCCATGGATTGGCATCTTCTGACCAACTGCATCAAACTAACGCGCCTCCTGCCCTGTGAGTGGAACACAGCTTTCACACAGCCCCTTCAGTGAAACCAGCGGTCAAACAAAAGCACTGTCTGAGTGAATGCACTGTAGTGATTTCTGGGTTGTAAAATAAATTAGTAACATGTATATCAGAAAACACTAGCCACTTATTTTTTTTGCATCATATTACACCCCTATCATCAAGATCTCAGTGCAAACGCCATTGTAGCTGAAAAACATCCATGAAAAAAATGTAAGTACCGACATACTTTGATGCAAAATTGAAAAGAATAACAAAAAAAAAACGAAAAACAAAAACACAAATAAACATAAAAAGCCCAAATTGAGATTCATTCTAGAATTTGGTAGTTGTGGAGCTACATTGGCATATACCTTTTTTTTTAATATAATTGACTAAATATTAGTCCAGATCTATAAGCAGTCTTCTAAAAACTCACATTTTTATTGTGACACAGTTAGCTTGATTTACAGTACTAAATATCTATTTCTCAAGCAGCAATGATTACACTGACTTTGAAAAACAAAACAATACAAACAGAAACCAAAAAAGAAAAAAAAAATCATTTACTCAAATAGGTAAAACACAAATAATAATCATTCTACTGCCTTCCTCTACCACCCACAAAAAAAGAAAAAAGAGAACATACTTTTTTATTTTTTTCAAATGAACAAAATAAAGCCTTTCTTTATGGGACCCAGACAAAAGCAGATAAAAGTCGCTGTGTTATTGGTCCTACAGCAGTCTGAAACCTCGCCCCCTCCCCTAGTCCTACCCCAGAAAAGACAAAATAAAACCACAAACTGAAAACATAAACTGACACCACATAAATTCAAAGTTTATCAGGAAACAACAGTCCACTGTAACTGGAAAAAAAAAAAAAAAAGAAATTCTTCCTTACAGAAAAAAAAGGAGAAGAAGACTGTTTTACTTTACTGTCAATAAATATGCAGTTTTGGGGAGTGCCTTGACATCTTTTCTGTGAATAGGAGATATTGGATAGTAGTCAAATTTTCCTTATAGTGGTGGGTGACCTGCAGATGCTAGGCAATAAATAAATAGTCACTGAAACTTCTGTTGAGCATTCTCCTCAAAACCCTGTTTCACTAGAAGTTTATATGCAGAGGATGGTAAAAAGATGGTAGAACAAACAAAAATGCCTCTGTTGTGACTACTTAGAAACTGACGTGGTTATACATAGGAACTGGGGTTATATAGATAATTGTAAGTGGAAAATAGAAAAAAAAAAGCTGTATAAATAATGCTGATTCACACCTAAGTTCAGCTTTATTATACAAGCACAACAGCAACTCTCATAATGAAAAGTGTGGCCAGCAAGTCTATCAAACTGAGAAGAAATGTGAAACAGAAACGTGTGAAGTGCAATACATCGAATGCTGTGATGCTGCATGTGTTATCATAAGGCAACCTTGGAAAATCAAAAGCCAAATCACAATCCTTTTCACCAAATGCGGCCCTCTGCTCTTCAGTAATCTGCTTTAGGGACCGTTACTGTTAGAAAGATATTCGCGCCATTCCTGTAGCTGTGGTTCTGTTCTATTAAAGCTGGGTTAGCTCCACCAAAATGTTTCAGTAAAAGTCATCGAAAACAAACAAACAAAAAAAAAACAAAACAACATTTTGTAGTACCTTCAACAGTGTTAATTTTAATGTCTCTTTTTATTGACTAAAAGTCTCTAAGGTTGAAGACAGTGATTGAGGTTGGTCCCACCTCCTTCATGAGAACTTTCCCCAAGTGCCCCCTGATCCTCTGGCTGCGGTAACACCTCCGCTCAGCCAGGTCAGCAGGAGCTAGGTCGAGGCGGGAAAGGGGGGAAAACAGAGCTAGACGTCCAGGTCGTCGGGCCGGGCTCGGCTGCTCATGCGGCTGCTGGCCCGGCTGCACGGCCTAGCGTCCATAAGCGCCAGCGGCTGCAGCTCATGTCCCGCTGATGATGAGGACAGTTTCTTATGCTCGTGGGTATCATCAGGGAAGTCAAAGGCTTGTGCGTGGGAGTTTGAAATTGTGCTGCCTCCACCGTTCTGGCCGAGCCGGTTCTGCTCTGTGGAGTAGTTGGCCCAGTTCTGCTCGTTTGCCTGCTTGTTGTAGTTACGGCATGAGCCGGTGCCTCGCTCCCCTGTGGCTAACTTGTAGCCAGGTGGTGACATTGGTGAGAGCGGGGCGGTTGGGGAGGAGCAGCCGTTATAGTAGGCATACTTGGTGGTGGACAGATCTTTAGGAGTGGGGCTCAGGGTGCCTCCACTGGGGTAGAGTGTGGGCTGCTGTTTGCCCTTCACACGGTCCTTGATCCTCTTAAATAAGACGTAGAAGAGCTCAATCACATTGAGGAGCAGGGAGACCAGTGAAACCACCAGCATGAAAATGATGAAGACAGTTTTCTCCGTGGGACGAGACAGGAAACAGTCCACTCTGTGTGGGCAGGGTGACCTCTCACAGGTGTAGACTGCACTCAGGCTGAAGCCATACATGTACCACTGGATAACCAGGAAGCCGACCTCGAAGATGGACTTGAAAAAGATGCTGACGATGTAGGTTCTCAGCAGGGCGCCCTTCATCTTCACCTTGCCGTGCTCCTCAAGGCCGTGCTTTAACTTCTTCATCTCAATTTGCTTCAGCGGGATGTCCACGTCACCTCCATCATTCTGCACAGCTTTGAGCTCCTCTTCTCTCCTGTTCAGCTTCTGCTCCTTCCTCATTAGGTAAAAGACATGAGCCAGGTAGAGAAGGGTGGGAGTGGAGACAAAGATGATCTGGAGGACCCAGAAGCGAACATGGGAAATGGGGAAGGACTTATCATAGCAGACGTTCTCACAACCTGGCTGCTGGGTGTTACATTTGAAGGCGGACTGTTCATCTCCCCAGGCTGATTCCACAGCGGTACCCAGGACCAGGATCCTGAAAATGAACAGGACCGACAGCCAGACCTTTCCTCCAGCAGTGGAATAGGCCTGGACCTTGTCCAGCAGACGACCCAGAGCACTCCAGTCACCCATCCTCAGGCAGCGTTAGCTGAAGAAAACAGGACAAATAAAGTTGTTGGGACTGAAAAAAAACAACTTTATGGCGTATCATATCTAATAAAAAAAATATATGGGAAAAAATTAACAGGAAGCAATCATGGAATCAATGTCACAATCACACGGCCCTGTGGGCCTATGAGACAACACATATTGTGTGAACTATACCCCGAGGCCTGGGCTTATACAGCTACTGTGTAACATATGCTACTAAATCTACCCCAAGCAGTAGTTTTAAATTTTGCTGGAAAGATAAACATCCTTGGTTTTCCTGTTAGGTGGTATTTTTGGCTACATAATGTGATAAAACACACTCATTATTGGAGGAGACAGCATTACAACTGGAGATTTCATGACGCAAAACCCAGACTAATCCAATTACTGTGAGTAGGGAAAGAAAAACTGATTTTGGGCAATCTATGCAAGTATGCGAGTCTAGGAAGAGTTTCTTATGTTTTCGATTTTAAAAAATTGGAAATCTGGCTTGAAATCTAATTAAGAACACCTTTGTCAGACTTTGAATGTTTTTGAAATTGCTGCTGTGATACTTATACTACTTATACTTGTGTAAGACATTTAAGAAACACGGATGTGCACAAAGATTTTGAATCTGTTTCATCAGCGTGACTACAAAGTCTCGCTGATGAAAGGCTGGTTTCCTCTTGGCCTGTTGTTTGTGAACAACTCCAATTAACAGCAAAGAATGCTGAAATAAAGGATGTGGCGGCAAAATAAAAGATTTCATAATGCTATATTTGTGTGTGTATGTGCTCAAATGGATAGTTTGGGCTTCTTGTAGTGACAAACAAAGAAAGTAAATTGCTCTCTTAGTGCAAAACAGACCTCTCATTTTTAAGTATGGTTGCTAACATGGTTAACCCTCTTTGAAAAACTCCACACTTCAGTCATTTAAGTAGACTATACTTTTCATTCAAAGCTAAGATGCAGACTAAACATTTTAGGAGTCACATTTGTTCAAAGACAAACAAAAGACAACACTGACGGTTTCCCAAAATATCTCAGAGGAGGCAGCAGATGCTGCCATGACATCTGCTGGGTCAAGGGAGAGTACATGCTAACTATGGGATTGTACAGTTGTACCACCAGTGTAAAGAACATTGTATTCCAGTGTGTATCAACCTAAACACAAGTCACAAGTTGCAGTAGATTATTCAACCCATTCTCTCAGTTCTCAATATTTTTACTCTCTATAACCTGAAATGTCTTACTAACTATATTTCTCCTTCCTTCACAATGTTCTGCTCATTTGCATGTTATATATCTTTAGTGGTGAGGCTCAGACCCTCTTGGTCTCTAGTTCTTTCCTTCTCTGAGCCACATAAAGTGAAGAGGAATGAAGGAAGCTCATGCACATAGTAAACCAAGCATACTAAACCACTGTGAACTAAGTAGATAAGGTATGGAGAGCACACAAGGCTGGTCCATCTGCAGACCAGGGCTCTGTGGCTTTTACTGGGCAGCAAAGCAACAGTCTACTCTGAATGCTAGATTTAATGAATACCGTGCTAAGCCAAGCAATGCAGAAAGGAGTTTTTGGAGGAAAAGCTACTGTGCTGTTTGTCTGCGTGTCTACTCTGATAACACGGTGGTGGTGGGAAAGTCAATGGAGCTAAGTTTGGGTTAAAAAAAAGCGAAGGTTTAGTCTTGACCAAAGTGACAAAATATGAAATCAGAGTCATGATTCAGAGAGTCTGGACATCCCTGTTTCGCACTCCGCTCAGCTGATTCCACCTGGGGTTGCCTAAAAGTATTGACTCACGGTAAAATCACTTTCATTCAGTGAACTATACTGATTTGCTTCTGTACTTCATTCTGCAGCTGTGGTTCTCAAAACAGCTTGTGGGAACACAAATGGGTCCCTGAGGGGTTTCCAGCGAGTCCCCCAGAAAAAAATGCACTCTGAATCACTGTAATTAAAGTCATCCCAATTAGAGAATGTATAAGACCGATTATTGTAATTTGATTTTTTACTGTCATCACTATTATCTCCCTACATACAGAGAGGACAGTCCAATACTGATCAACAATAGCATGAATTTCTTTCCCCATATGTGTCCCTCAGAAAAAATCTGCACGGTCTAATGTGAGTCGAGGTTGTGGACCACGGGATGAATGTGCACTGTGCTCTTCCTCAGAGAAAACTAGCGCCCCTTTTGGTGAAAACAAATTATAACCTTCTCTAATTAGACACATGGATGCAACAAGTCATGCAAGTGTGTAAAGTGCAATGACCACTGCTGACATAACACAAAAATACAACATTTTTGTACAAATTAAATATACACTGATATCACTGGCTAGTTACATTCAGTGCATTAGAACAGTAGTTCTCAAAGTGGGGTCTGGGGACCAACCAGGGGCCCCAGGGGACCTTGAGGATGATCCAGATGGTCCTTGGGGGATTTGCCAGAGGGTATCTATCAAAATGAGAAACTGCTTAATTTCATGACAACCTCAATCACTAGAAACTGCGCCTATTGGAAGTTATTAGAAGGAATTGTCATCCAAGGTTTCATTCTCACCGCTGTTATCTTCTACAATTCAATACTAAGTCACAACTAAACTTTTACCATATGGCAAAAGTTGGAGTCTGTGATTTAATGTCTCTTAGAGTAACCAAAATATTACAGTGGATCTTTTGTTAATGCGTCAGAGAGAAGGCAAACCTTGTGTGAATGTAAAATATTGTTTGATAAGGAAGTTGCTGTGGATAAGTGGGGAGCTTCAGTCTAAGGCACATGGTAACCAGCCTCACTTCTCTCATAATAAACTACATGTTACGCCTGGAGACCATGCACTGGGGTTATTGTCACAGAAATCAGCCCCAGTGTGTGAATTTTCATCTTTGAGAGGAGTAGGAAATGGAGATATTGATCCAAATGTATTCACTCGGGTGGTCATTAACCTTCAGCTGGGGGTATAAAGGCTTTAAATCAGACCCAGAGAGTCCCGCCAGTTTCTACATGAGTGAGTTTGTCCGGTGGAAAATAACTAAGACAGAGCAGGAACAATAGCTGGGCCTTCAGACACAATGACCCCCAAAGCAATTTTTGAGCCACTTTCACAGAGAGAAGCGCTGAAATTTTACTTAAAAAACTCTAGTGATCATCAGTGAAAAGCCATGTGAGTTTAATAAAAAAAAAAAAAGAAAGAAACACATAAATAAAACACCTCAAAACTACAGAGGTACATCCTTGCAGGTAAACTGGCTTGATTTTAAGAGCATATCTCCTCTATCTCTCTTTTTTTTTTTTTTTTTTATTTCTGACGCCATGAAGTTACAGGGTAATGAATATGGGCTTGTTTGTATGTTTGTTTCTTTATTGTTTGGCTCAGGAGGAAACAGGTTTGCTGATGAAGAGCCTATCAAAAGCCCACATTTCCTTCACTGCAGGAGGATTTAAAAGTCGTGTGGACAGGAGGGAGCGCCTCATGTTGTAACACAAAATCAAACAACTCCAGCAGTCTATATTTAGAAGGAATGGCTTGGGTGGAAAAAGGCGTAATGTGGGCTACATGTGATTTAGAGGCGCTCAGTTTTTGCCTGGTCTGATCAATGAAGCGAAAATTAATCCCACAACTAAAAAGGCGCGTTTGTCTGTCGTCCACTGCCGTTTATTAGGTTGCTTCCCTGCAGATTTAAGTCTCGTGTTGTTTGTCTAGACCACAAGTTTAGCTGGAAAAAGTTAAAGGCAGTCATTCAGTTACAAGAAGGAGGAAAAAAAGAGAGCAGAGTAACGGTCTAGGGAAGGATCCTGTGAGTTTTCCTTGAGTAGATGGATATTCTGGGAAATTATAAGCCTTTTCAGATGGGTCGAAAACGTAGGAAAACAGTATTATGAGGAAAATACAGTTTATATGCAGTAGCCAGTGTAATTTATCTCTTCGGTTACATTGCGTTCCTTTTGGAGCGCACCAGAAATTCTCCAGCTATTTCTAATAGGAGTGACAACAGGGGGAAAGTTTCTTCATCCAAACTCTTTGAGAAAATAAAGATGATTTTTTCTTACCTGGAACGTTACAAAAAGTTAGAAGAGAGTCCAGAGGGACTTTCTCCCTGACTCCTTGAAATCGCAGTCTCTGGCTGGGTTGAAATCCAAGTTTGGGACCAGGAGGGAAACTGATTCCAACTTGTCAAAACTTCCTTTATAAGAGTCCCGTCAGAGAAGTTGGGAGTCACCTGATCCCTACGTCAAGACCGGAGCTCCTGTCTGCTGGATGGATGGAGAGGCTCAAGTTTGCAAGATAAACAACGGCGGTGTGAAGAACAGATTATTATCGTGTGGCGATCGCTGTTTCACGTGGAGTGGACCAGATCGCGGTTGGAGGAGAAAAAAAATGCATCTAAATGTGAAAACTCAGATATGTTCTCCGGGCTGTTCAGAAGAACACACACAGAGATATCCAGGGTTTTAATGATAGGCCAGGCATTTCTGTAATGGCCATGTTAGGCCTACACTCGCTTTAACCCGTTATTTTAGTCTATTCAACCAATTTAGGCTGAATATATACAACACACGCGCGCTATATTTATACATACATACATGCATGCATACATTTATACATCTATACATTTCGATAGATATATGTGTATATCGATCATATATAGATATAGATATGCATATTTATTTAGACTTTACATGAACCGAGCATTATGATTCATGACACATTATAATCCCACCGAAAGAGAGAAAAGATGTTTTATTTATTTATTTATTTATTTATTTTACAATAGGATCATGCAACAACAAATATCAGAAAATGTCATTCAACTTAATATCTTGTCATTATACCGGCGCAGGTGACGCATAAAGTGTCCAACACCCCATCATATTATAGCATGCTCTAATTATAATAATTATCATCCACACTGCAATTACAACGTAATTATCACGCCTTGAGTGTAATTGCCATAGGGTGGCTTTAAATGTTTATGTAATGACTTTTAGTGTTGTTACGGCAAGATGTCGCACAGTTTTCTAATGATGGCCTAAAGTGTCTCGTTTTGCCCTATTGTGCTCTTACGATGCCTCGTAGTGTCTGCTCATGATATCTTACCATGCCTTATATGGCCTTAGGTGCAGTGTCTCGGTCAGCTTGTGTTTTACGATGGTTTATGAGGCTTTATAGTGTGCTTATGATGTCTCATAATGTCTTATAATGCGCTCATGAGCAAAACCCAACAAGACTTGAGACCCAAACATCTTGACAGTGAACATTTCCTCCGCTTTACACCACCTGTAACCAAGGTAAACCAGCCTGGACTCCGGTATTGTCATCACCTAGTCAACAGCGCCACCCAGTGATGGATATAATGTAGTACCAATGATTAAATAGGGAGATCAGCAATGCAACATATTTTATAAGCCCGTGGTGCTGCTCTGCCAGTGGTGTGACAAGGCAATACTCCTCGACAGGTTGAATATTGGTTATGATGTAAGACAAACGCCGGGACTGTCAGGCCTTCAAAATACACACACACACACACACACACACACACACACACACACACACTAACACACAGACAGACCTTTTACAGTGTTGTGGTTAAGAATACTCTGAAGAAGGTCAGGATAGTAATAAGATAAACTCATAATTATTACATGATATAGTCAAATAGACAATGTATGTATAGGGCATGTACCTTTCTGTGACCTTTTAGTACCTTTTTTGTGTAGTTGTACTTTTGGAGTAGGCCTGTTTTACAGACAGAAATTTAACTTAAACATGTTTTTGCCATAGTATCGTACTTGTAACATTGTAAATCACATCGACCGGAGAGATCAAGTTTTGTCAGCTCTCCGTAAGCGTCAGAGATGGGACCAAAGTAACTTTGCTAAACCGTGGAGCTGCTCACAGTGAGTCAGTCAGCACAGGAGAGCAGAGTAATCTGACTTTACTTTGCTTTGTTCAATTCATTGTGTAATTTCTAATGTTTCCAATAGAAATAGTCTTGTTTGAATCACTCTGCCTTAACACATAAACATTCAAACTGGGAACTGCCCGCTAAAACCACAGTTTACTGGTGTAGGGAGCCAAATTCCTTAAAGTAGAATATAGTAAAAATTGTATCTTTACTGCCCCATTAGATATTCAGTTCACTAACTTCTTTGTGCTCTGAATTTATTAAATGGGTTTATTACATTTCATTATGGAAATCCGACATGGAGTCTCTCCTGGGCCTACTCCCCTTTTTTCCTGTGTTTCCTTTTAACCACGCCTACATTAGGGCAGGTTATCGCAGCTCATGGAGGCCCCAGTGGTAATGTACAGTTTTGGAGAACATTTAGTGTCAGCTTATTGGCTTATCTGAATCTTTTTTGTCTGTTTGGCTCTAGTTATTGCAAGCTATTTGGGCAGTTGTGATAAATCAAACTTTGCTTAAAAACAAATGTTATTTAATTTATGTCATATCTCTATAGGTTTAGTTGGTACTGAGATTTGGAGTGTGTCTGACTGCACCATACCACAAGGCAAGTTTGGTCTATGTTACTGCCCATTCAACTGGTGACCTTACAGCAACTGCTCAAAGACACCTTGACAGTTATTTTTTCCTCAGCTGGCCTGAGGATTCAGACTGGTGTCTATAAGGTTCAACGGCTTGACCTTTAAGTCATGGCTGCTATTTCTCAACATCAGTAGATTTCAACACAGTGGTGAGAGTCACGGCTGAATGACTTGACACTCTTTGTCTGGGGTGGTTGGTTGTTGGGGAGTCAGTGTGTGAAGAGTCAGTCAGCATCGGTTTCAACCAGATCCGTGAGGAGTCTGATGATTCTGCAATTTAAAATCGCTTAACTATGAGGTGGAAATGAAACAATCAATTTCAGAGAATAGGAACTGGTGCAAAGTCGTGGGAAAAAACAAGTCATCTGCAAAAGTTCAGTTCAGCTCATTTCTCTCCTACTTTCTTTTCAGATCTCTACACACACAGCTGTTATTTCAGCTTTTCCACGCTCTTAAAACTAAACGTCTCTCATTCACAAATAGAAAGCATCCCCATAGTCACCCAATCGGTCTTCAAACTGCACCAATATACTGATCTATTGCCTTTGCAGATTGAGTGTGCCCGACTCACCTCCTTCCCATCACCTCCATCCAAACCAAGCCTTTCCCTGCATCTTCATCTTCATCATCTTCTCTCTATATTCAAATGCTTTCAATTATAATGGAGTCTAAACACCAAACTACTGGTTATCAATAATAAAAACTTATCTTCTCACTTCCAGTTTAATCTGCCCTTATTGAACTGTGGTTTATTGTATGAACATGATATGGGGAAATAAATACCACATTTTTGTTAAGTTTATGACTGATATGAGTTCCCAAAAGCCAATATCTAGACCAGTACTGTATTTTGCAAAATATTTCCCCATGACATTTGTTCTTGTCAGGGTGGAAGAGTCTGTGAAACTGAATTTAGATCATCATGAGACCCTTAAACTGACTTTAATCTCTAAATGACCACCTGCCAATGTTAAGGCAAACTGACTTTAAAATGAAGAAATAAGTGACAGAAACAAATCAAGAGTGCAAAGCAAATAAAATGTCATATCAGGGTTTCCAGGCTGTTTTGTGCAGCTGTGGTCAAAGAGGAAATTCAATCAAGACAAAGGTACACATCGTGGCTGATATCCAATATTTAATAAAAGGCCAGTATCAACAGTGGACATAAAATGAAAGGGCATCTCAAAGGAATTGGACATTCACTGCAGCACATTGTCATCTCTTTATTGTCAGTATAAAAACAATGTATTATTAAGAACATGACGCAGACATTAATAACACAAGGTAACAGTAGAAGAGAGCTGTCGTTAAAGTTCTGCTAATAAACAATATCAAAGTCCCTTCTATTTAAATACACATACAATTAAATGTTCAATTTGGCTGAATGGTTAAATTAAAGGTCATTACATTTTCAATAATCAGCCCTTTTTTCCAAGCAGTTTCAGACCAAGTCCAGTAAAAGCATCACATTTTACATCTGGTTTACATCATCGGGGCCCAGTATTATCAGGACTGGGTCTTCAATTCACTCAGTTTAACTAATTAACTTACACTTTGGTGAAACATTTATTAGAAAAACATGATACAAAAAATTGTATATATCTGAAAACACACAAACACACATAATCAAGTGGATATTAACTGTATAAAAGCAATTGCAAATTGTCAAGAGCAAATTATAACTTTTTAACGTTCACACAGCAGTTCAAGTACAGTATGTCAGCCACAATGCCCAGTCAAACAGTCATCATGTGTGTTTCTCTTTGACAAAATCAGCGCAGGTCTCATCACTGTGGATGTCTGCTGGACTCTGAGGAGGGGGCAATGATTCAAACGCTCGGCGTTTATTGGCAAAGTTGTCGCTCCATGCTGGGTTGTGCCCGTGCTGCTGTAATTTCACTGCAAGCTGTTCAGCCATGAGCTCTTTCCTGGATTCCCTGTTCCTGGCACACAGGAGGTAGATGATTTCAATGATGTTGAGGAGCACAGAGACAGCAGCCACCACCAGCATGAAGATGATGAAGATGCTTTTCTCTGTTGGACGAGATACATAACACTCGGCGCCGCTGGTGAGGGAGCAAGGTGGGCTCTGTTTGCAGTGGAAATGGGAGACCATGAAGATGGATCCGAAGATGTAGTACTGGCCGACGCCAAATGCCACCTCCAGGATGATTTTGAAGACCAGCTGGATTATGTAGGTACGTAAGAGGATGCCTTTTATCTTCACTTTCCCTCTGTCATCTGTATACTTGGGCTTCTTCAGGTACACGGTTCCCTCTGTTTGACTCTGCAGGTGTTCTCTGATTCGTTTCTCTCGGTGAACAACATGGACAGCGTGGCCCAGGTAGACCAGGGTAGGCGTTGACACAAAGATGATTTGAAGGACCCAGTATCGGATGTAGGATATGGGAAACATCCAGTTATAGCAGGCGTGTTGACATCCCGGCTCCTGGTTGTTACAGTCAAAGTCAGAGAGTTCATCTCCCCAGACGTTGTCTGCGGCAGCACCCAGAACGAGGATCCTGAAGAGGAACAGGACACTCATCCAGATCTTACCCACCACGGTGGAGTGAGACTGAACTTTGTCCAGCAGACGAGACAGGTAAGACCAGTCACTCATGGCTGCAACCTGAAGTACAGTAAAACAGAAACACAGAGAACAAACTCACTATGACATTTTTGTGAGGGAGAAACATGATTTGCACCAGCACAAGAAAGAGAAATTGACCATCAGTGTGCTAATGTTGTAGCTGGACAGATTACTTGGACAGACAAAATCAGTGTGTGTACCGATTTTGTCCTACAAGTTGAAGTCATTACAACAAAGATATTTTCTGCAGTTTCATGGTGTCTGTAACTCTGGTTCAGGTGAATTAAACTGTAAAAATGCCAACACAAATGTCATATAAGGACCAATTTCCAGGTGAACAAAAGGTAAGATTGAAAACTTATCAGACTCACAGCCTATACAACAGGGTGATTTCTCTTAAGAAAAACAGCACACCAAGTAACAAAATATGTTAAGACTGCATTTAACCCTATTCAAACTTTTTAAAAGCCTTAATATTCAAGAGCAGCAGACAGACAGGCTGTAGTAGAGGCAATATTCAAAATAATTAACAACTCCAAACATGTAGGAGAGATAACTTCCAGTAGATACTGTTTGATCTTGGAGAAACACCAGAACACCCTTGATTTTACTACTGAGAAATAGCAATACTTAATGTTGCTAGGCTAGTGTTGTGATGAGAGGTTATTGTCAAACGGCAGAAATACAAAATGTACTCGCCTATTGGGCCTTGGATTCTAGAAATTCCTTGCCATGAGCCCAGCAGAGAAGAGGAGGAATGCTTGCGGTAGACGGCTTGACATGTTGACCAGGACTACAGCTAATATACCACTAACCTCCGTGGGCCGGGTCTATCTGACTTAGGCGTGGACACTTCTGTCTGCCGCTCCCCGCTTCTGCTTCCAGATATACAAGCTCAGCAAAATGGCTTTTCTTTCTGGAAAAAGTTTCATCACATTCATTTCCTGTAAAGGCAGACCTTGTGACTGTTATCGCTACAGGTTCCACAACACACGTAGCATACAAAATATTTAGCTTCTTTGCCTCCCACTTGGGAGGCATGTTAATTTCACAAGTCATATACTCATATTAATTTCACAAGTAGGCCTACACCCTGTTCACCTGATGAACTTTGTGCCCTACAAACATGAAAATACAGTATGCTACCTGTGTGTGTATGGGGATGTACTGCAGGTTAAACCCACCTGAACTTTGTGTCAACTTATGAGTGGGACACCCTGGATATTCATAATATACAGCACATCAGAGCAGATACCATCAAACAGGTGTTGGGGATAAACAACATAACTGCAACTGAAAAAATATGAAAGAATTTTTAGGATTGTGTTAACTGTGGTTGCCTTAAGATAATTGCTGACTAGAGGTCATTTTTTAAAACTTTTTTTAAAATTAGTATCATCGTCATCATTATTATTATTACTGGTATTTCTACTCCAGTCAACAACAATAGTCGAGAGAGACAGGGAAGGCAGGGGAGTGAGAGGATGACATGCAGCAAAGGGTGCGGCCTTGATACGTGGTGGTACGTGCTCTACCAGATAAACTCCCCCACCCCAGATTTTTTTTTTTTTTAATTTAACCACTCTTTCAATAGGATAATGGATATTCTCAAATATTTATTGTTTTTTGACTGTAACCATTATTTTACCCTACTTCTTCTTTAATCCCTTTAATTTTGATTTTCTCATAAATTTCTCCTTTTGTGAAGAGATTAGAAAAAGCTTTTTTTTTTCAAATTGTACGACAGCATCACCTACATCTTCTGTATCTGCTGACTGTAACGCTTCACTGAAGCTACAACACGCCTATCTTGAGTGAAATATTCAAACCCAAGATCCCATTGTTTTAAAAAATATCTAGACATCTTGTGTATCATTTTATACACATTTCCTTGTGATTCAGCAGGACATTATGAAATTGCTCATATTAGGGCAGTCTTTAATGGGAACTGTGGTTCCCCTGATAAGATTCACCATTACACCAATGAGACCTTAGAATAATTACAGCAGGATTTCAAATATACCAGAACAACTGATCTGCCATAGGGAACCATACACACCATACACACCTTTAGCACCGCTCACCTTCATAATGGACCTACTTCAACATGTGCTCATCCTTCCTTTTGTACACAGCCATGTTGACTATTGCAATGCAGTGCTTACTGGTCTTCCTAAATTAGCCATCACAAAGCTTCAAAATATTAGGGATATAAAGGTCCATTGATCTAGATTGATATAATGATCAATAATCCAGTATAATCGATACTGAGTGAAAATATCAATCCATATCATCATTTTAGGGATATGGCTTTATTTTGAAATTCTCATGGCACTTCTGTGTCACCACCTCCGTCCAAGCACACCGCCTTCCTAAACATTTCAAATAGTGCCAGTGCCAGGCAGATAAAAGCAGCCAGCAGCTCAGAAAACAACAACAACAAGGATATCCACTCCCCTCTCAGGACTAAATCAGCAGTTTCATTTGGATTTCAGAGGAAAGAACTGACAAATCACACACCAACTGGAAACAACGACAGCATGAGATGAAACACTCAGGAAACATGACGAACGTGGCCAAACACCTAAAACAGAAACACGGCCCTGTAATTTAACTGATTGTTTCAAATGGGCACCATAATATCGTCTCATCATTTCACATCGATTGTAGACACCTGAATTGAATCAAATCAAAATCATATTGTGGCTGACTTTGTATCATTGTCCAAAGAATCAGTATAATACCCCTAGAAATTATTGTGTTTCTTAGTGTTATTGTTTGCACTGTTCCTTTATTTCTTTCTTATATTTAATGTCATGACCTGCTCTTATTCTGTGTTTCCTGTGAAGCACTCTGAGCTGCATGGCATACATGAAAGGTGCTGTGAGCAGAGTTATTATTAATTATTAGGTTTATTATAAGCACATTTTCACTTGTTCACTGCTTTCTTGCCTGAAAGGTCTACAGGCTGACCATATTTAGCCTGGACCCATCCACTACGGAACATGGTGTTTGGTAATCCAGTCTCTCGTCTGCCTCCACTGTAAATGTGGCAGCAGAACAGAAACCTTTAAGTTCCCCTTGTAAAGCCTGTGAAAAGATAAATTACACCAAAGTCACACCAAGTGCAAGTAGAAGTATAGCTTTCCAGGAAAAATGGACAAGCTCTTTTCCAGTTGCAGTCGCAGGAACTGCCCTACAATTAGGGGTGCAGTGCCTTGCTCAAGGGCACCTTGACGGTTGTCTTTCCCAACTGGCCTGTGGATTCAGACCGGTGGCTTGACCTTAAAGGCAGGGCTGTTATTTGTCGACATCAGTGGATTTCAACACAGTGGTTATACTCGTGTCTGGATGACGGACGCACTGTGGTGGCGGTGGGGAGGGTCAGGGAGTTAGAGGGTGTGAGAGTCAGCGAGTGTCGGCTTCAACCAGATTTGGGAGGAAACTGATGATTCTGCAGTGCAAAACCGTGGAGATAAAAGAAGGAAATGAGAGAATCCAGTTCAGAGTGTAGGAACTGGTTGAAGGAGGCAGCGTTCACCACTGAGGTAGGACACCGATGCTTTTTTATGAAGAGAAAGTAAAGGGCAAACAAATAAATCTATATCAATTTATCGTCAATCAGTTAAAAAAAAAAAAAAGTGGCTTAATTGCCAGAAACAAGGCTAGTGTGAATTCACTTTGTATTCAGTTTATATCATATGATGGCAGATGAGGAACAAAGCTACCTGAGACCATCTTATTAATACGGTATTCTGGATAAGTTTCTGATTTTAAAAAAATATATATATATTTCTAGCACATTTAGTTTTACATATGGGTTCCACAGATCCATGTACAAAAAGGTGTTCATACAATGGGATGCATTCAGAATTTAATTTTGAATTGTTGGTTTTTTTTTTTACATATTTACATTGCATGCATCCAGTAGAAAACATTAAGTAACCAGTGAAATATGATATGACATCATAACTGATAGACAGTGAATACTGGCACAAAATCAGCAATAAATAGCATCAATCCATAATAATGGTATTATCAGTATTGGCCTTCAAAAGCCTTTATCAATTGAATTTTAGCAGAAAGTAAAAGCATATACAGTGTTTTTCATGGTTTGCTCATCATATTGACAAGTAGGTTCAGCAGTCTGAGCAGATAAACAATATTTTACTTTCATATGTTTACACTTCATTTTATAAAAACTCTCCTTATGTTTGTCCTTGCTTGTGTTGCTGCAGCTCCACTGTCATCATGGGCGACTGGTCGTTCTTGGCCTCCCTGCTGGACAAGGTACAGGCACACTCCACTGCTGTGGGGAAGGTCTGGATGAGTGTTTTGTTTCTGTTCAGGCTCTTCATCCTGGCTGCTGGCTTGGACAAAGTGTGGGGAGATGAACAAGCAAACATGGACTGCAACTCCAAATCCCCTGGCTGCAGGAACGCCTGCTACGATCAGTCCTTCCCCATGTCCCACACGCGCTTCTGGGTCCTCCAGATCCTGTTTGTCTCATTGCCAACGCTTATCTACCTCGGCCACGTCCTGCTTGTCATCCGCAGTGAAAACAAGCTGAGGAGACGCGTGGAACAGAAAATTGGTAAGAATGGGATGATAAAAGCCCCAAAGTATTCAGACGAACACGGCAAAGTTGAGCTGAAGGGCAGTTTGCTGTTCAGCTACATCACCCAGCTGTTCTTTAAGATCCTCCTGGAGGTGGCCTTCATCGTAGGCCAGTACTACCTCTACGGCTTCATCCTAATGCCCTACAAGATCACGTTTGACAAGTACCCATGCAGGGGCCAGGTGGAGTGCTTCATAACCCGTCCCACGGAGAAAAGCATCTTCATCATCTTCATGCTGGTGGTAGCCTTTGTCTCTGTGTTCCTCAACATCGTGGAGGTGTTCTACCTGATTGGCTCAAAGTGCAGCACGAGGAAGAGGAGGAACAGCGAATCAACTGCCTCAACAGAGATGTACAGCCTGAGCAAGGCAACATACAGCTCAACTAATATATGACTTGTACACGAGCACTGTGGGTGAGATGTCTTCACCTTGAATTTGAGACACTATCTTGAAACTATCTTCAAGGGACTGCAAACACCTTTTTGTACTGTCTGCCTGAGTTGATCTGCTCACATGTGGTGAAACCTCACCTCACTGAAACCTACAGTCAGTCAAAGTCATAATGAGCAATATCAGTTAGCTCAATTAAACTGAAATGCTACCAGAGTTGATCCACAGAATCTTTAGGCTTTATACATGAAAGTTTGGGCTCTACATGTGATAGATTTTGTGAAAGGCTTTTAAAATTGTCAGAAATGTTATACATATCACTACTGTTATTCGAAATGAAAAATGAAAAAGATGGTCTTGAAATAGCAGACCTTGTGAATACTTTATTTGCTAGTAAGAGGAGAGTACTGACCAGAAATGTGCAATTTTGTAATTTAATTCTACTTTCCTGATCATGAAGCACATAATTTTTGCTTTTAAAATAAATAAACTGAAGAGTAGTCTTTGTTTGTTTTGTTTTTGTCTTTGTTGTTGCCATGTGATGCTCTTACTTTTTTTTTTTTTTTTTTAAATAAATTGTCTTTATAAATTGTTTAAAATGTCTGTGGTTATGTAGCTTACTGAAAATAAATTTTACAAATACTTGAAACACAAGGTAAACGTGGTTGAATGTTATTTCAGATGCAAGTTATGTAATGAATATACTACAGTACAATATGGCATCTCCTTTGCAACTCTTAACATAATCATGTCATTCTAATTTTATTTTGCTTTTATTCCCACAAATATATTGCAACATATCTACAAAATACCATTACGTATGACTTTTAGGTTATGTACTTGAGTCCCTCAGTGTAAGCTAAACTGATAAAAGTACTTTTATGTGGTCTGACAGCCTCTGGTGCTTTTTCAGATAGTGACACATTTCTATCAGCACTCTTGCAACACCTTGTCTGGGTTTGTGTTATGTGTTGGTTAGTGTTTCTATTTGTACCTAACACTTAGTCCAAGACATATTTCCCAGTTGAAAGAATTACAGTAGATATTCACTTTCCCATAATGTTAGTTATGAAAAATAACTACTCTTTCTCAGGTGTCCAGTCTACAGACTGAGTCCTGTATGACGTAAACAACTGCTAATTAACTAGAATATCAAAAGCTATTCTGCTCTTTCATCTTTAAAACAATCACATTATTCCACCAGTGTAATAACAGTGTATGGTTGTTAGCCCCAAATGCTCTGAGGTAATGTTAAGCACAAGGCATATGGTGTTATTTTAACTTGACACGACACAAATCAGAAGCAAATAATAAGCATATTTTCAGTATTTTTTTAATACAGGGGGCAATATATTCAACACATTTATTTGTTGGATTCACTTTGTCACCACATCAAGGTCTCTGAGCTCGGCCAAGTAGAGTCACTGTCCAGTGCTGAAGTCTGTCAGCCTGCCATGCCGTGGCTGTCTATTTGTCAGGTGCTTTGTTTCATGGATCATAAGGAAACTAAACTAAAGAAGTTTTCACTTTTAATGACTACAAGGCAAATGATCAGTGTCGTGTGGATAAATACACATCGGCACCACCATGCACACCATACAAAGACTTAAACAAGTTCAAGTAATGGAAAATATGACTGCTCAACTACAACTGAAAATGGACAGTGATTAAAAAAAAAAAAAAAAATTCACCAGTCCTCACGTCATCATGAAGTTGCTTCACTACAGGCCTGAATGTGGTTATCGCTCTGCCATGGCGAGCTGCTAACCTGAGAGGATAACACTGGATAGCTGCCATCTCCACAGAAAATGGATCATAACTCTAAGCCATATCTGTAGAGCTTTTTTTTTTTTAATTTTGCCATTAAATGAACATTTATGTGAACAGCATTCTGTACTAACACTTAAATACACCAAGTTTAGAACAGAACAGTTATCACAGGAATTTACAAGACATGAAATTACTGAAGTTCATGTTCAATGATTTTCTTTAGTAACACAAAAGACAGTTATGATACTTTAGATTTATGAATATTACTATTTTTGCATCCCTTCCTTTTTAGCAATACAGGAAGGAAGTATGGTTTAATGTCTTCTTAGCAGAAGTCCTGACACACCATATCCTCCACGTGCTTCCCAAAGACATGAGAACTCTGAATTTTATGTAGCTTGATTCATTTCTGCTTTTTTTTCTGAAATGGATTAAAAAAAAACAAAAAAAACCAAAACACCTATTAGATGAAAATAAGAACAGATGACGTGATTACCAAAATCAAAGTGTTTCCGTTCTGAGATGTCAAAAAAATGCATCATTTCAGGTATGAGGGCAAGAATAAAGTGTGATACCTCTGTGTCCCAAAACAAAAAGTATGGGCAGATATTTGTGTTCTTTCATTACTATGACCAACATGTTTACATGAGTAAAAGCTGTTAAGTGCAAACACACTCAAACAATTTATCCACAACCACACAATGGTGGTAAATATTTTAGACTTTGTTTTTCTTTGCAGGATATTAGTCCCACTCAATATCGAGAACATCATCACCAAAGCCTTCAGAACTGAACAGAGACAGTCCAGAGAACGGGGTCTTGGAGCGATGACTAAAACCACTTGGTGGGGGGCCTATCTCAAAGCCCTTCCGCTTTTTAGTGTTGCCAGTGGTTTCACAGTCAACACGGCTAATATTAGCCATTACCATTTGACCAGTGTTGTGTTTTGCTGTACAAGCAGGTACTGTCTTATTGTTTTGTAATGTTGTGTGTCCACGTTCAGTGATTGTTGCCATGGCACTGGACAGAGGTTTAGTTGGTGACGACGTCCCTGGTGTCACCGTAGCTTTTTGTCCTTGAAGGGCTACTGGAGCTTCATAATCTTCTCTAACATTTTTTTGGACTTCACAGGGAGAGGTGGTTACAGTTTTAGCCCCTTCAGGTGCAAGCGTGGGCTCTGGGGGGGCTGTGAAACAGAACTTTTTAAGCTTTGCCAGGGTCGAGGAGGCTAGGGTAGACTTAGGCTGCTCTGATTTGGAGGGGCCTGAATGATCCATGCTGGTGTCTGGCTGAGGAGGGTTAGGAGCAAAAGTATCCAGTCTATTCTCATTAACCATGCTACGAAGTTTGGTGACTACTTGTTGACATTTCTGTTCTGTACTATCACTCCTGCTTGTGCCTGCTCCTTTTCTTAGTCTTGAATCCTCCATCCCCAAAGAAAAAAGATCCTTTGAAACATCCAGCTCTTCTGTGGTAAAACAAGTATCAGTTTTGCCTCCTATATTAGGAGCACTGCCTTTGTGAGACTCACTCTCTCTCTCCTCACTGCCAAGTCTGTTTTTCTTTACCCTGCCTCTGCCTACTGGTGATATAAGGTGCTCCTCCTCACTTCTCTGTCTCTTACCCTTTTGTGGTCGACATGCTGACAGTTTGCCATCTGAGTCATGACTGTCTGACTTCTGTCTGCTGGCTGGAGCTTTTCTACTGCTGTTGTTTTGGAGAACTGTGTTGCCTGGTTCAGCTTCACTTTGGCAGAAATCTGAGCTAGTATGAGGGTCATGGTTGTGGATCAGAGGTCTAACTGTGCTCATTTTCTCCCTTGGTTTGAATGTAAAACCTGAGAACTTTGCATGCAGGTCTCTTCCTTCTTCAGGTTCAGCATCAACCATTGTTGCTACCACAGCACTAGCTTTTCCTGTCCCATCCCTGCGGTTTTCACTCTCACATAAACCATCTTCCCCAGAGAGATCACTCTGGGCCGCTGGTTTGCTGCGAGCGTTAGGTGCTACAGGGACATCTGAGGAGAGTACCTGCTCTGAAGCATCCACCACATCTCTCCTGGTTTCAGGGCCTACCACTTGCCTTCCTCCCTCTTTGTCCCACTGGTGAGAATTTGTCTCCAGCTCCTTGAGCCGTTTGCCTCTCAGCTTCTTGGCGACGTGTTGCACCACAGATTCTGATGAGTCTGCATCTGTTGGTGGTGTAATTGTATTTCTATTTTGTCCGTCTGTCTCACATTGCTTTCTTCCCTTAGGAGTTTTGTCCAGTTGTCTGGGTGTGACTGGTATTTCTGACCAACTGGAGTCTGCGTCATTTAGTTGTCTACTGACATTGTTTTGTTGTGTTGAGGTAATGGTTGGTGGGCTGATGTCTGTGGAGAATTTTGATGGGCTGCTGGTCAGTGAGTGAAACCAGTCCAAGCCTCTCTCCACTGTGACATCATCTGCCATGAAATTATTCGTGATGTCAAAGCTGTGTGGTTTGTTGATGGAGTTTGTATCTGTTGTTTGATGCAGGTGGTTATCAGTTGGGTGATCGGACTGGGTGGCCTTTGGAGTTGTAGCACAGGAACCCGGCTTTCTGCTCTTCAGCCTAGAGGACATACAAATAATGATCTGAAACTCAGTATTTTTGCTGACAGCTGTTTCATAAATTGAATAAAAATGAACAGGATGGAGAGGGAGATGTGGGGTGAGAGAGAAACAGAGACGGGGGAAAAGGCACAAAGGCCCCCTGAGTCTGTTTCTGTTCTGAGATGTCACAGAGATAATGAACAACTGCATCAACTATTCAAAGAAAATTAAAAAAACATACTTACCTAGCAAGTCTGTACATTTCCTTGTTAAGGAGTTGAGGAAGCCTCAATCCTTCCAGAACTATCTGACACTGAGTTTGATACTGCTGACCAGGGTCAGCAGGAAATTGGGTGTGTAAAGCATTTATGTCTCCCAGCAGAGCACCACCCTAGGAGCAGAAATGCACCAAATTAGTTGAAGGCTGCCACAGTAAACACATAGCACACAGCTGTGTCATGGGGAAGAGCTGGAATGATGACTACATAAAAAATGTAGAAATGTTGAAATTTTGGTAATGTGTATTAATGTGAAAGAAAATTTTGATCTGTAAGAATTTGGTTATGGGTGTCTGAGGATATGCTCCTTTGTCACTTGTTGCTTATAGTGTCCCTTTTTAAGGGTAATTAAAGGTATATTTTTCTTTTGAAAGGCTTGCCAAACACCCTCATTGAGAGAATCCAAGCATAATAAGTGGTCTTCAATTAAATATAAATTGTGCATGGTATTTTGAAACTGTTGTTTTCATGTGGGGAAAAAAAGCAATATTCTGCAGGATTCAAACCCACAACCCCATTTTTGAGAGACTATCCATTATTAACAATTAACTCAGTTCTAGTATCACAGAGTTGATGGAGCAATACAAGGTGCAACATTTGAGACAGTCCTTCAGCGCTTGGACCCCTAATAATAATTCAAACAAATACAATAAGATTCCAGCACTTTGTACTTGGACCCATAAAACTATGAAGAAAAATGACAAAACAATAAATAAATAAATAAATACACATATAAATATATAAATGCATAAATAATTAAATTAATACATATGTCTACATGTATTTATTTAATCATTTGTGTATTTATATATTTATTTTTACATTTTTTATTTTTATTTTTATTTATTTTCACATTTATTCATTTATTTATTCCTTCACTTATTTCTACATTTATTTATTTATTCCTACATTTATTTCTGTATTTCTACATTTCCACATTTATTTATTTCTGTATTTCTGTGTCATATGTTAATGAGGTGGGCGGCTGATTCCTTGTGCTCGATTTTTACTCTGGGCAGCTGCCTCTCTAAACGTCTGTGCATGCGCCTGTCTTTGGACTTAGGTTGGGATGGGCAAAGCTAGTCATTTAAACTGTGAAGCTAAGTTTGGAAGCAGTCTGTGTTAGGGTGAAGGGTGTCAGTGAAACAATGATAAAATAATGCACTGCCGACGATACTTGCCATCTCTCTCTAATGGAAGATTATGGAGTCATTTTTTAAGGATTACAATCTCAGGTTGTCATCAAGCTAAGTGCCCGTGGATGTGGGTACGTTTCCTCACCTGCATTGAACACTCCATGATACAGACAGCCATGACAGCATCCTCTATGGTCACAGTCCCTCTGTACATCAGTCTGGCATGGGCTTCACAAGAAATAAAATATTACTGTGACTGTAAGAGCTACTGGTGTTCACACTGAAATATGTTATGTGTATTTGCCATCAAATCAACAGAGGCTATGTGTGTCTAAGCACTAAAGCACTGAATTATGAAGAGGTGATATTCCATTGCACACCTTCTGCCAGTCTGCTGAGACTCTCCAGCATGCGGATGGTGGTTCTGGCTGCGTTGCGGCCATCATTCTGTCTCTGCAGCTGGTAATAGCGTGCCAGGATGCTGTTAGCCTCCGCAGATACCTGTGGCTGCAGGCGTTTGATGATGCAGAAATAAGCCTTCATCTTATCCATGGACCACAGGGAAGAGGACTCACTGGGCACTCCTAGATCGAGACAGAGAACTTAAACATGCGGCACTCCCACTAAATGACTAAGTCCTTCAGGGTCAAGGATCAAGTGGGAGCTGGCAATATGGCATAAATCGAATCTGTTATTTTACACATTGCTGATACTGGTGAGTCTAGGTATCTGTGCACCTCAAGTTTCTAAAAAAAACAAAAAAACTGTGCTGTTAGAGGTTGTAGGGTATATCACCTGACACAGATCAGTGTTTGCTAATAAGTCAAGAGATGATAAAAGCTTTTTACAACTGCAAATGCTGTGTATATCTATTATAAGTACTCACACATGTGGTGACAATTCAGTGCAGAGCTATAAATTATCCTTTACAATTACCACTAGTAGAAAATTACTTTTGACAATCAGGTGCTATCAATTCCAGTCAAAAACTACATTTGTACCTTCAGAGACCTAAGAAATTGGAACTGGACCTCACGCAGATCTTTTTTTAAATTCTGGACGTAAGCCGCATACAGGCTATTGGGAGCACACGTTTACTAAGAGCACAAAAAGTAGATAAGCTTCAAGAACAATGACCCTTCCATGAGCCGAACAGAAAGGCATGACCAAATGCAAATGCTGTACAACATATGAACTTGCTTAAAAACAACAGCCTAAACAGAAGTGGTGAGTGTCTACTCCACCTAAAAAAAAAAATAATAATAAATTTCCTTTTGACCACCTAAAAGAAAGAGTTCCAAAACACATACCCTTCTCCTCCAGAATGAAAGAGGAGATGATGCGGTCCCACTCTGGGTTTCTGGTGTCGAGCAGAACCAGAACCAGGTCAAAGCGGCTCAGCAAAGGGCTGGCCAGAGCCACGTTGACAGACACTGGTTCATTGGGATCGTACTGGCCTTTAGGGTTGGTGGCTGCCAGAATGGTGCTACGAGTATTCAGCTTACACACAATACTGTAGAGAGGAGAGCAAATGGGAAAAAAGGACAGAGAGAGAATCAAGTGATGTTAATGTTGCTGTCCATATTTACTAATTACCTGCCTTACCAGACAAAAAGAAGACCAGGCAAGGTTAGTTTAGCTGGACTGTTATGGGCTTGCCAGATGGTAGATGTTGGGCAACAAGGATTGGAAAAAGTAACGCCCCCATGTGCTAGGCTAGGTGACGGGCACAACGCTGAGGAGACAACTGCTGAAAAACATTTTCTGCTCTGCAATTTCATGTTGTGAGCGCGTACGTTCATGTCTACAGGCATCAGCACAAACATCTGGGGAGGATAAGGTAAGGGATGCAAAGATCAATTTTCACACCTGTTTCTCAGAAAATGAATAGGGCAGAAATTACATGGCCTACTATACGTCAAGCCCAATAGTTAATGTTATCTGGCCTAATAATAAACAATAGCTCAACACAGTAAACTATAATATGATGGCAGCAAATGCAAAAGCTATAAATTCCATCATCCATAAATGAATAATCACACGAATTCAGGTGAAAAATTCAGGTGGATGTATTTAAAATACAATTCAAACTGCATGCATGTGAGTGTCCTTTGACAACACTACCGTACCGTATGGCTATGGTGTATGTGTATGCATGGCTGTTTTACCCAGCTTTGGCCACACTGATTGTCTGTTGCTCCATAGCTTCGTGGATGCTGGTGCGGTCATGCTCCTTTATGCTGTTGAATTCATCAATGCAGCACAAACCACCGTCTGACAACACCAGCGCTCCTGCCTCAAGGTGCCATTCACCTCCGTCCTTCACTGCTGCGACTGTCAGACCTGCGCCAAATTTAATTCTGCTATTAGTAATCATTCACACATTCCAAAAGTCAGTTCATTCATTTTTTCAGCCATGCTATGGTTTCAGTTCTCTGATTGCTGAATACACTACAGGAAGCTCTGCCCATAGCCTATTTTAGTTTAAAAGACCTGGTGTAAAATTGGCATGGCGCTTGATATTTCCTGGACGTAGACTAACCTGCTTACATAAATTTTTTTCATCATTTGCTTGGGTTTTCAAGTGATGTGTACGGGAAACAAAAGAGATTTCCATATCGATTTAGTGCTGATGTCACCACCCCATTAAGTCTTCTCGGCACCAGCCTGCATTTGATTTGACATCATCCGCTCTCTCTGCACTATTTACCCTGTTCCTGTGCCTATCTATAGAGCAAATTAATTATTAATTATGTGAATAAGAGGATGTGATACTCTCTGCTACTTTCAGCCATGATGTGACTGACCTATGTGAGGGAACTATTTCGTCAATTTATTCCAGTTAATTCATTGGTTCAAGTGTATGATACAGGGCACTGAAAAGCAAAGCCGTCAAGCTGTGAGTCTAATCTGCAAAGGGTGTACCTGCACTTGTGGATCCAATTCCAGCTGTGAGCACAGAACGAGGTATGATCTTTGCTGCATACTTCAGGAACTGAGACTTCCCTGTGCCTGGGTCACCGACTAGCAACATATGAGACTCACCTGCAGACACAATCAACCTGATACTGAGACAGTGTTTCCATGAAGCAAAACATTCAATGACGAAATTCAGTGACAAAAACCAACCTAGAGTAAATATTTGTGTTTGTTTGTTTACAATTGCAAATGATTTACAGAGGTCAGCTGAGACTCAGAAAACAGTACATTCAAGTCAGTTACTTAATATTATTTATTATTATATTGATATCAAAGGTGTCCTTGTTTTTAGATTGTTTCTTATTGGTTAAATTGCTAAAGTAACTAGGATACTAACCCCTGATCTTGGTTCCAGAAGGATCTATTCTCTGCACCCCACCAGCCAACACCATGGCTACCGCCAGCTTAACAACATACATGCCAAATACCTGCGGGCAGAGACTCAACAAGATCTGGTTCCTGCCTAGACAGACGATAGAAAAACGAAGAAAAACAAGTATGTAGATCAGACACTGAGTAAATCAAATGGAAACAAGCACACAGACACACACACACACACACACACGCACACACTGTGTGAGTGTATTGGAAGTGATCATTTCAATGGATATATAACTCTTAAAAGTGCAAGGGGCATTTACAGTGTGAGTCCTGTTGTTCAAAAAAACAAAACAAAACAAAAACACACAAAAAAAAACAAGTATCAGGTGGCCGTGCATTCTGAATGAGGATTAGCACCAAAGCAGCAAACCCTGAGGAAGGCTCTGACTCTAAACACATTTTAAATCAGTTCAAGGATAATTATTGCCCATGTGGGTACGTCATAAAAAAAGCAGAAATCAGAAGAGTAACTTCCTCTGATCGTAAATTAAATCTATTGCTGCTCCATGATGTAATATCATGCAGTTGCATAATCCTGGTCTGCCCCGATGATAAGTATGATATGAAAGTGAACCAGATTGCATCAGTCAGCGGATATGAATCGTTCTTTTTGGTCCACAAGGATTTGTCCTTAGTGCTAACACAGCTTCAGGGAGACATGAATTATTTGTGGTGTGAGATATATTCTTCCATACCAGCTATGGGGTTGTGCCGGTAGCTGTCCCAGAAGTCTTCAAAGTCTTTCTGCATGTCCTCCATCAGTAGAGCAGCAGTGGCCTGCTGGTTGTTGACTTCTATGTTGTTGGCTTTCAGGACCAGTTCCACATTACAGTGAGTATCATCGTAGAAGGGCCTCCAGCGCTGACACACCACTCCATACACTGTCACATCATCCCCTGAGACCAACACAACCACATCATCACTGTCAACAATGGAGTGAGCACGATACTGCCACTGTGATTAATGAGAATTAGCACTCTGAAACACTCTGAAACCTTTTAACTATTAAGCAGACTATTACTATTACAACTATTAAGCCTTTTAACATACGCAACATGCATTACGAACAAAATATAAAACTTGTACTATAACTATAAAACTGTGCACCACTCAGAGCTCTCACCAGATTTGCAACTGTCCACCAAATCATCTTCCAAGACGACCACCACAGAGCGAGGAATAGAGCCCACTAACAGCCTCTGAGCCTGGAGGAGGAGACACATCTCTTCATTGGTCAAAAGTTAAACCCATGTTTTATACACTCCTTAAGTTAATTTTTAGATCTTATTTACCTTATTTAAGGGTTTGAAAACACATTGTACTTTTTTTTAACGGAGAAATGGGATGCTTAGGGTGCTTTTTCATATGTTAAAAAAATATAAAATCTATTTTTATAAATAACACAAAATTATGAAACACAAACCCAGTTTAGCCCCACCCTGCCTCTCCTTGGTCAGTGTTCAGGTATGTTTTAATGGGCAAAACTGTATGAAAGAAAAGGCTCTGCTAAAAGCGAGAGGCTCAGTGCTTTTTTGAAGGGAACGGCCACATATCTTAGGATTCTATAGAAAAACAACAACAAAAAAAACAAAAACACTACATGTTTTTACACCCTAAGCCCACATTTTGATCAACCTAAGTACATACAAATGTCTTTAGCTATTAAAAGTGGATAATATGTCAAATTTGTAATTCGCTGCTCTGATATTTCAGTGAAAGATGCACTTATTACTTGCTCTTGTATTTTCATCTCCTGGTAGTCCCTGCAGGCAGCAGGCTCAGATCCTCCAGACAGACAAGTGAACTTGAAGGAGTTGCAGCCATCAGAGCTGGGGCAGGCCGTGGGCGGGACAAGTGCAGAGAACTGGTCAAAGTCAGCCTGCACTGTAAATACGTGACGACACTTTGCACACATGTAGTCTCGCTCGTACTCCAGGACCTGTGGGAAGTGGAGAGTATTTTACTAATAAAAACCAGGATACTGTACCGTATGACTCAACCTAAAATGTTGTTAATAAAACTGTTGGTAAAACTACTTGAGCCCATCAATGGATCAAAGCATTTCATCAATCCAATGTGTCATGTCAGGTTTTCCTTGGATTGGGCATAACAGAAGCTATGTTTTCATTATCTTACCTCTTACTATGCATACTGAAAGAAAGATTTTCAGTTTTAGATGACAGGCTACATTACCGTAATTATGCACGCCCCTCACAGACTGTCAGACTCACGGAATGGAATATTGTGGCACTTTATGCTATATCTATTTTTTTCTTAGAATATAATCAATTCTACATTTTAAATTGTCTTGTTTTATGTTGAACAAAATGAATTTTTTGCATGTTTCCATTTGTTGGCCCTTGAGATTTCTTCTAGCTCAGTAAGATCTGGCCCATTTCTGTAAAAGACACAAAACATAAAGCTGTCCATCCACCAAAGGGTGCTGCTCGGTGGAGGTAGGCCCACACAAAGTCCTCACACATGGCAACCCGAGGCACCCTGAGGCCATGTGAGCAGCCGCGTCTCGACTCATTTCATCTAGGCTCAACCTGCAGCCTGGGCGATGCTCCAGTCAACACAGAGCTGTCTACTAACATCCCATTGACTGAAAGCTTGAGCCTGAATTTTTTAATGATTTTCTCCAATTATTTCAGAAAGATCAAAGCATTAGATTTAGTGCACAGCATGTGGCTCTGAACAGATAACGATACAGGCAGGGAGAGGGGATTCGCCTGCTTGTAGTATGGTGTGGAATACTGACAGATCTGGGTGATCTGTTATGATGAACTTAATTATCTTGCAAAATACTACAAACTTAGTGAACAAAAATATCTGTCATGGTGTTACCTTGGCAACACTGGTGCGTATAACCGTGCCAGTGACAGACAGGAAGTGCCCTACATCTCTGGTCCTGGGTATGGTGTCTCTTGTGAGCTCTGGGCACACTGGCAGACCTGGACACAGAAGAGAGGGGCAACAAAACAGCAGATTAGCAAAAGTGAGGAAATAAACAACCAAACACATCACACACAGAAAGCTGTATCTCTTATCTCCCAACACACCAAAGCACCTCCAACTTATTTGTCTATTCTTCAGACTGGAACAATATGGCCATGGAACTTGTTTTATTGTACTACAAACATGAAAAATCAACTTAGCTTCAGAGGGTCATGTCTCTCATGCTCAGTATTCAATAGAGACAGAGCGTCAAAACACGCTCCTTTTTTGGCAAATTCGGTCCCAGTGACCGTGTATTACACCGCTGGAGTGGGGACGTCGCCACCTGCTGGTCAGCCAATGTCACCCACTCTTGTGGCACAAATCGTTGGGACAGATTTTTCTTTTTCACTATTCACGCCTGCAGTTCAAACCAAACATAAATATAAATAACATCAAAAAGCTCAGTGTCTCCTGCTGAATCCCACCATTCCGTGTGTGTGAATCAGATGGGGTTTTTGACGTGACGACTGTCAGAAGCCACGGAGGAATATAGAATACGCAATACAAAGTCAATGAATGGAGACGGATGAATTGCTAGATTTGTAGTAACAGGGCACTGGACTAAACTAATTGCTATTTTTCAGTCTCAGCATCCCATCCACAGGAATAAAGCTTAGATAATTAAGAATTAA
>OMLB01054860.1:0-19931 GCA_900302555.1 Myripristis jacobus
GCTGGGTGTGAAGGGGTGTAGGGGGCAGGAGTCAAGGGAGTTCAAGCCGATGTTCTAGGAAACACAAAGCTCAAGATCAAGCATCGGTTGTCCTTCAGAGGGGCTTGTTGTAATCTGGACAACATCAAAACCCTCCTCCTCCCACTATCTATCCATCCATCCATCCATCTATCCCTCACAGACTCTTTCATCCACCTCGCCCCACCCTCTCTCCCCTCTTGCCGGCCCTGAAGCTCTGCTGCTGGCCTCCAACGTAGCACATCTCCAAGTGTGTGAGGGAAGAGGCAGCCCCAAAAGCCGATTGCGTTTTAATAAAGTTTATTATCTGCAGGGAGCTAATCCTCAAGGGTAATCTCTCCCCTCTAGTTCTAAAGGAAAGCTGGATTACTCACTTGCTATAATCCCAATGAAATTGTTAGGATTTAGCTTGCGCTGCGCAGCAGATGGCAACAGGCTTTTTCCTTCAACCTTGGATCCTTTAACCCCTTCTTCCTCTGTGGCACTCTTGATCATAAACACGCAAAAAAAAAAAACAAAACCTTAATGTCTGTGAGGCTCTCCAAGCATGTTTTGACATCTGGGACACTACAGATGATATGGTATAGCTTTCTCTGTAAACTGAGCAATTGACCAATTCACTTATAAATAAACACTGACAATGTGACATTTAATTGCCACTGATATGGACCATATTGCCAAATTGCAAAAGCATTCCATGACACAGCAATATTTAGTAGTGACAGAGCATACACAGTACAGAAAATTAAAATAGTCCTTATCAAAAATAATTTTATTGATTCAGATAGAAGCATAGAAACAAAGAGGAAAAACACAGTGTTTTGAGATGAGCGGTAAAAGCTTTACATCATGGACAGCAGCCAAAAAAGAAATCCTGCTTATTCTAAAACCTTGTTCTGTGTGAACATGTGTTGCTCCACAACACTTCACAAACAAACAGATTGTAACGATCAGCCCTTACGTAGACTCAGCAATGTGATGTAATATCCCAAGGAGTGATACGATGCAGTAATACGCAATCCACCTCAAAGGATGCAAAGAATAAATGATTACAGCTGCTCATTTCTGGTTAAGGTTGCCGTGGACCGATATGGCACCAAACATCTATCACCAGTCAACTCTCTGTCCCATCGACAGACTGTAAAGAACTCACAGAGCAAATGGACTGGGAGTACTGGCCAGAGACTGTTTTTGACCAACTGTGGAACAGAAAAAAACACTGGTTGTTGAACAAACAATTTTAGAAAGTTTCTCTCATTCATTTCATGCCATTGAGAAATCACATACTGGAGTAAGGCTGAGTATAGTTAGTTGAAATGATTGAAAAAATCATTTTATAAGTGTAATATATTAAAAATGCTACTGAATTTAGATTTTTGGTCATAATACACAGACCACAGGGGAAATGGTGTATGTCGATCGGAACCTACTGTGAGAAAGTAAACACATTATATCACACGGAAATCTCTTTGTAACATATGACCATAATACCACTCGAGTCACATAAAAAAAAAAAAAAATCACTTAATATTACACACAACTCACTTCACTTCACAGAAATTCCATTCATTTCATACAAGGTTTGATATTATCCTTCACAAGTGGTCAAACAGGATAAAAAGCACGATTACGCAAACCTCAAACAGCAACCCACTGAGAAGCAGCGCCTTGCTTATGAGAATAGATCTACAGTATTTCCACAGTAGAGGAGCCTCCTGAAACAGTTTGGAGGCCAGATACAGTAAGTATTGCTTCCTAATTGCACCTATATTTCAAATATTAAGGCAAAATGGTAAATTTTCCCAACTATTTTCCAGTTTGTAGAGTTACATGACCAAAACACCACAATGTCAGGTGACCACAGGGTAAAGCACGCTGTTGCCTACTTTGGCTCTGGGCAGTGTTTAAGTGGAATGTTTGAAATGGTCCTAATCTTGATACATCCCCTTACACTTACCCCACCCTCAGCCTTTATAACCCCAACGGAAGGTTAATCATTGCTTAGACTCATTATAATGCAGTGTTGGCCATTTCCAAGCCTCCCATGGTTCACCTTAGTTTAGGGCAAGGCCACTTTGGCCCGCCGTAGCCGAAGGCAGTTTTTGAAATAGAGGTACATGGCCAGAAGGCACATGGAGGACAGGAAATATAGAAAGATACACAGGCTGATGTCCACTGTGGAGAATCCAATGCTCAGTACTGACACCCAGCGCCCCCTGTGGCTCTGGGCGTACAGCGGCTGGCTCAACTCAACCTCTGAGCCCACGACGTACTGGCCAGTCAGTCCTCGCTTCTGCAGCCGTTCTCTCTGCTGCCCAATGTCCAGCCCCAGGTCTGTGTCCATAGCCTGCAGACCCACCATCCCCAGTCCTGCATCCAACTCCATGCCCAGCCCAAACACGGGTCCGGGATCTTGCTCTTCCTTGCGCTGCAGGCTGCGGCGTTTGACCCGGCTGGAGGCAGCGGCGGCCCGCAGCGCCTTGGCCTTGTAGTGTTGGTTGACAAACGAGTCTAGATCCACGATGTCCTCCTGCAGGTCCCGCAGCCTCATCCCCACAATGCTGGGCTTCCTCTGGGCCTGCCGCCGACCGCGACCTGTCTCCACCCCGGGTTTGGCCCAGGAAGCCGGCTCAGATGTCTTACTGCCCATTTCATCAGTTGCTGCTGCTCCCTCCCCATCTTCTTCCTCCTCTGCCATCTCCTCTTGTGCTCCTTCTTCCTCCTCCTCCTCCTCTTCCTCCTCTTCTGCAGTGGGTTGTGATGAGGGAGGCTGTGTAATGGAGCCCAAAGCCTCCCTGGCTTTCCTTTCTACTCGCCTCTGAGCTTCTAAAAGTAGCTTCTGACTCTCATGCTTCGCACTCTGTTTTGCCAGCACCTGGCTTTCATCTTCAAGGTAGTCTGAGTAGGGAGGGAGAAGCAAGTGAAAAGAAGGGACATGGATTTATTCTATAATTTAGTTCTTAAGATACAATTTAAGAACAGAGGTGGTAGGGCTGGGTGATAGAGACAAAATCAGATGTCACATAACTTTGACCAAATGCTTTGATACAGATATTGTGACAATATTGTACTGGTGCTTTCATAAGGTATGTACACAGAAGAAGTTTTTGATAAACACTCATTCCTAATGGGGATATGATGACCCAGAACGTTTGTGACAATAATAATAACAGCTTGAACAGTCTAGTAAGTTCAGAAAATTGTATGCCTTTACTGAAAAGCAGCCTTTAAAACCAGGAAAAGACAACACCTACACCATCTTAGATATTTTGATGTCCAAGATGATATCTAGTCTTATATTTTGACATTGCCCAGCCATAATAGACAGGCAGGAAGAAAAAACAAATCTGTGCTCTTTGGTGAAACCTTTAGATTTACAAAAAGTGAGCTTTTCAGAAATTAGGAAATTGTAGTATTATTATTAAATTTATGATGGGGCCAAATGTGATATAGGGTCACAAAACTTTGCTAAAGTTTGTTGCAGAATTGTAAAACTGTTCAGATAACAGCAAGAATGCTTTATACCCAAGGACGTCACCGTACTGCATTTTGGTTTAACGTGTGTTTGCATGACCTGTGTATGTTACCTGTGAGGAGGCTATCGGAGGAGAAGTGGCTGAGGAGGAAGGCGAGGACCTGCTCCTGGTTCCAGATGTGCTCCCCACTTTTCTTCACACCATGGCAGCCTGAGCATAACTCCGGTGAAGGCCACTGGATCTTAGGGAAGTGAGGATCCTCACTTGGGGCACCTGGAGAAAAACAAGAGAAGGAAACAAGGTGATGACATTAGAGTCACTTTGGTGTTGAGATGAGCAAAAATTTGACAATCTATTTTGTCTTTTTGCGAATAAATGGAGGGAGGGCGGGAAAGCTTTTGTTTCCCAGTACCTTACATATGTACCAGGCAAAAAACGGATCCCACAGACCTCGATTTAATTCAATGCCACACAGCCAAAGGGAACGGTGCTTCCAGACGACAGCTTTATTCATTGTTGTTTTTGATGTCCTCTTTGTTGGTGCACTGACTTGGGTGGGTGATTGCATTGAGGACTGGATTCAATCTATGTCAAACCCATTTGATCTTGTCACAAGGCTCATAAAAACTAAGTGCCTATATGCATATGTGTACGTACGTGTATAAGTGCATGTGTGTATATGTAAATCATCGGTCTGTGTGCTGGTGGGTGATGCACATGACTGTTTGTATGCGTGTGATCTGGGGGATGATATTTGCGTGTGTTTGAGTGTGACAGGGTCTAACAATGATCAATGGGCTTCTGGGATGTCCCAGAGGGAGGGGTGGTGAGATAATAGATGTGGCCAAAGTGGACAGCTACCACACACACACACACACACACACAGAGACACACACAAACACACACAATCCCCTTGCTCAGGCAGACCTCAGTGCTCGGGACCACCTGTCTTGTCCCTGCGCACCCCTTTGAACGCAGTCCAATCTCCAAATTGAACATGAGCGCAGCAGGAGCCTCTGAGGGGAGCTGCCCATCTAATGAATTAGAAACTTTCTGCTTTACGTGTTTTCTTTCACCAAGCCGCCAGCCGCCAATACCCCTACTATCTCACATACACACACACACTACAGTCACATCAACAGACTGGCACACACACTGGGCGCACATACATACATTGTACACAAACATAGAGGCCCTCACACACATGCCCACAAGGACACACAAACATACAGGGCAGCATCTGGTAATAAATTGCTTGTTGTCAGCAGTGGCCTAGTGTGTGTGTGTGTTTGTGTGTGTGTGTGTGTGCATGTGTTTGTGTGCGTGTGAAAAAAGAGAGCAAAAAAAAGCAGAGCAGCAGCAGGTCTGTCACTTTACAGCGCTGTCAATTTACATCTTCCTCCACCCCCGTCCCTCTCTCCCTCCTCCTCTCCCCCGCTCAAGATTAATCTCAGTCATATGCATGTGTGTATGTACTCTGCATACAGCACTTTACATAAGGGATACATCAATTTTACTATGTCCTGGATGGGCTTGTCTGCATGGGTGTGTGGGGGCTTTTATACATTTCAGCAGTAGGTAAGAGCTCTCACACACACACACACACACACAAACACACACACTTCACATCTCTTTCTTTATTCTAATCAGCTTGCCACGTTTGCGGCCAGGGTGACTTTAGCCATACCAGCCATATTGAGATTGCCACAATGGTCTGTCAGGGAGATGTCATCATTGCCGGGCATACATATTCATCAGGTATAAATATGTATTGTTCAGCGCGTCAAAGTAGCCTCCTCAGCACTAATTCTTTAAGTGAGGATCACCTGCAGTGCACAAGATACTGAGCCATAATAAATGCGGGGGAGCTGGACTGGTTCCAGAGTTTTTATGCTCATTTAAATAATCACAAGAAAAACTAATCCAGGACATTGGATTGTTTATTGTAAAACAGAATTAATACCAAGTTTATTGTACAACAGGATTAATAGCAAGATACTGCATCGAAAAACATGCCCCCCCACACACACACACGCACACGCACATGCGCACAGTCCTAAAAACAGAGGCAGACAAGCCTACTGTGGCTATGCTCTTTTGTCTGTAGATATGTGCATCTGTCTCAGCCTGTTGACAAGCAGCAACAGGACCGAGCTGCCGCTGGTCTTAATTCCGCCGCCGCTGCTGGGCCGAGGGCCCTCGGGCCTCTTTGTTGCCAGCTAAATTAATTGTTCGCTCGCTTTACAAATAGCTGCTCTTTCATGCATGGCTGCTCATGAAAGGAGGGGCGGGGAAGACTGCTAAAGAGCTCCACTTTAAGGAAAAGGAAAAGGGGGTGAGAGGGTGGAGGGATGGATGGAGTGTGCTCTCCTAAGGGAGACACAGCGACTCATTGCTGCTAGCACAGCCAAAGAACCGGCTCCTCCCACTCTGTCCCTCTAATCCACCTAACCTATCCCCCTGTGGACCCCAACTCATGACTAACTCCCTCCCTGACACACGCCATGACTTGACCCACCCTGGAGAGTGGGGATTTGAGGGCTGTGTGTGTGTGTGTGTGTGTGTGTGTGTTTCCCTGCATGTAGGGAGGGGGCATTGACAGAGGGAGGGAGCAGGGGGTTGGCTTGGTGCTTGTGCCACCTGCTGTCACACGATATCTTGGGAATTGTGTGTGGGCAAAGAGCGCTGGTTCCTGTGGGACCCATCCTGGGAGGATGTTGTGCTATTAATCGTCAAGCAGATGATATGAGTCCCGTGGGAGGGAGAGAGAGGGAGAAGAGAGAGAGAGAGAGAGAGAGAGAGAGAGGGACAGAGACAGAGAGAGACAGAGGAGTGGGGGGTGGAGGGTTGAATAGTGTTTAAGTGTGTGGGGAGCAGACACAGGGACGGGTGTCCTTCTGGCCCCTGCTGTTCAGCATACAAGCTGTCCAAGTGTTGGAGGGGTGTGTGTGTGTGTGTGCGCGTGCGTGCGTGCGTGCATGTGTGTGTGTGTGTGACAAGGGGGGGTAGCACAAACAAAACACAGTGATTTAACAAAGTGGGCTGTTAATGACAGACCCGTGCCTAATAAAACCATATGAACACAGAAGGGGGAAGACGGATGCTCAAGGGCTGTTAAGCACTCATACATACTCATGACTTGATGTGTAAAAATGTTAAGTACTGATAAATCACCGTCCAAGGGAAAGACGTGATTTCACAAATTTAAAGTTTGTATAGGATGAGACTGACATTTCTGAAAAACATGGAAAAGACAGGCAAAAAATGAAATCATGGAAAAAAAAGGTTGTGTCTGGTCCCTGTATATGAATTACATTCAGGCACAATAGCACATACTACAAGCTAATAATTGTATAATATCCTATATTAGACCTGTCCTGAGCCAGTGTGCCTGAGCTGGGGCCAGACTGGAAAGCCTAAGATTCATAGAGGAAGTAAGTAAGGAGATAGTGAGTGGGGTGGGGGGTTCAGGAGAAAATGGGTGAGGCCGAAACGGATGACACTTGAAGGGCTAAGACAGGGTGACAGCTGGTGTCTGATCTGAGGATCCATCCTTCCTCCTCCGCAACCTCCTCTTGACATTACAAGGCCTAACTGACCCGAAGCACAAGTTTGGGAAGTTTTAGGTGCAGATCCTCCCTAAAATTTGAGCAAGCCTAAAAAAACCTGTGGGCTGTGGAGCACGGAGAAAGGACATGATGAAAAAGTAACTGCCTGGTCAAGTTACAAAAGTCTTTTACTGGGACTGTTAACTGGGACCAGTTGAGAACAGGTGGCCACTTTAACATTCATAAAACTTCAAAATCCGAGACCCACAATTCCTCATATACTATATTTCCTTTACGCCCTTTTTTCTTTAAAATGTGCTGCGTGTAACATTTAATATCAATAAATTATTAATAGCTTACTTCTGAGACATTAGTATAATTACCGTAAAAGAAGTGCACAATGTATGACACAGATACCCTGCTGGGCCCGCTGGTGGCGATGGAGGAAAGGTCAGTGCATCACCAGGCAACATGAGTGTTGTCACCAAAATTCATGGTGATCTACCAAACACATTTTGAGGGATGGCCCTCTGGACCTAACTGTGACGTACAGTCCACTGCTTTCAGGCGAAACAAAAATAAGACCTTCAGTAAGAGGAAATGTTATTTACCACTATATGGCACATAATGCTTTTACAGCACAAATTAGGAATTGTTTTTACTATACAAGTAATACACAAATGAATCACCCTTTTTACAACTTAACTGCACTTCATATAATTGTATTAAGTGCACAGATTCAGTTTCACACTCATTTAGTTGGGGTGTGTCGGGGGGAAAAATGTCAGGGAGGACCACTTGTGCGCTCCACCTAAGAGGCTCTGCTAACTAGCAACTCATGGTCTGTCTGGCTCCTACCTGCCAGTCTGTTGTTGACACGGTTGTGTCTGGACCACAGCCACAGCACCGCTATCGACAGAGAGTGCACCTCCGCCAGGCTCTCTTGCACCATGTTGCTGAAGTGCTCAGCACACGGCCTGCAGCCGAAGAAGTTGCGAACATAGCCCGCCATCGCCTGCAGCACCTCTTGCGGCTCTGGAGGAGAACAACAGTACATCAGCACAGTCAGCGGCAAATCTGTCAACACTATAAGACAAAAATTTAATAGAAAATCACTTCTAAGATAACCACAATCCAACACCTTGTTCCCTGGTTTGATTTTGTAACACTAACTCAGCATCTGGTGTGAACAGCTGTTACTTTACAAAATGCATGACTTCTGTGCGACAATTGACTTTTTCCATTTTTTCCATGTTATCATCAACATAACCTTACAGGGAATCTGCAAAATGGGGATTTTGAGCAAGAAAATGTCAACTCATACATACAATAAACTCATGCATGAAGCACCATCACCTATCCTAGAACATTAAAAGGACAAAACCAACTGTAAACGCGTGCTGCAACTTGAAAGCTTGCTAACGCTGCAGCATCGGCCCGCCACCTTCTGGATTCCCACGCTTATGTGGGCCAGGAGTCACCGAGAGCTGGGTTAACCCCATATTGAGATGAATAATCTCTGCGGACGGGATAACCCTATCTGCAGATTAAATATAGCTAACCCTCTGTGTGAATGGTGGCTGGGCTGTTGTCTCAGGACCTCAACAGTACACAACCATATTTTCCTGCAGCTGAAGCATTTCCTTTTGTTCTTATCTTGGCTGCACCCTCACATGAATACGTAAGGACCTTAAATTGTGTGTATACTAATTAAGTGTGTTCTGCATTGATTTGTGTTCATGTTCTTACTACTGTATGGAAAGTGGGAGTACAAATAAAATGTTTTGTGTCACGGTTAATAGTGTTATGTATTTTGTGTGTGTGTGTGTGTGTATCTATCCACCAGTTAGTGGTCTATGGGGTCCAGATGGACACCCCTTTTGGCCAGTCCATCTGCAGGTCACATGATGGTCCATAAACCTTGGGATTAAACTTGTGTGTGTGTGTGTGTGTGTGTGTGTGTGTTTGTGTGAGATTAACATCCCTGCCAGTGGAGCCTCCGGTCATCTGCCTATTTTATTAACCACTAACATTCCACTAATCTAAAATAATCCCTTTTCACACAGCCACAATTAGGCTGACAAAATAACAAAACAGGAACTTTGGCCAAACACTTAGAAGTTATTTGCATTTGTGTTTGTGTGTGCAAATTTGAGTTTTTTCTTTCTGAGTTGCTATATCTCATCTGTACAAAAAAAAAACCCTCTACCACACATTCCACGGCTAATTTGTTTACGCAGACTCACAAAGCCCTTGTCCTCAATCCACCCCGTCTTGACCTTTCAACAGCCCTTTTCTTCCACCTGCACTCTTTTCTCTCCTCCCCCTCTTGCCTTCCACTCTGACCTCTTGCACCCCCAGCGTCCACCAAACTCTTTTTCTCTCTCCTTCCCTATGTAAATTAACATTTCACTTAAATCCTGAGTCAAAAAGAAAAGAGAAAAAGTCAAGGGAAACACATTCAATCCAGCCAATCCCATCTGAATCCCTTATTTTTTAAAAAAAAAATCAAATCTGAACTATTTTGTCTTTTGATTTGCCTGTCATTATGTCAGTTTTTAAATAAAGCCGTCTGCTGTGGACGGACTGAATCTATGACTCTGGAAATGCTCCAGACTCTGACCATATGTGATAAACAAAAACAGAGGGATTCGTCCAAGCAGGGCCACAGCAGATCAAATGCTAGAGGACAGACTAGAGATGCTTGTATCACATTTCAACACACACACACACACACACACATACGAGTGAAGTTGCCTATTGATTCCACATCAGGTCAAGATGTTACTCTAAACTTAACCAACTTGTTTCACTTGCCTGACTTAACCTGGATACTACCTTAACCTTAATATTACTGACACCAAATGATTTGTGTCTGCATGTGTTAGTGTGTGTTCCCTGGTAGCTGTGCACTTAACTTTAATGGTTTGTCTGGCTGTTGAGACCAAACACTAATGTTTCACTTTTTGTTTTGATGTCCTGCAGTTACTTATTCAAGGAACTGATTTTGTAATATAATATATTTTCAGATATTAATTTATTTGTGTGCGTAAGTAAGAAACATTCTCACAAGGACAGAAAGATTAGTTAGGCCATTTGGTCTGTGTTCACTTCTTAAAGAGGCTAGTTCAGATTTAGGACTTAGGGTTCAGGTTAGCACGAGGGTCAGATTTAGGTTAGTGCGAATGTTTAGCTATGTTGAGGCTTAAGGCTGGGGTTAGAGGTTAGGGAATGAGTGCAGTCAATACAAACAATACAACAATACAATACAATACTAACTACTTCTCTGTGTGTGCATACCTGAGCCAGCAGAGCTCTGGGCCTGGACAGTGAGAACATGGAAGAGGGTCCACACCCCACAAGGATAACGTCTGAAGTAGGGCTTTGAACCCTGACAGCCCACCCACCTCACTCCTTCTGGTAAAGCAGCATCTGGCACCTGAGAGAGGGACAGACAGAGAGAGAGAGAGAGAGAGAGAGAGAGAGAGAGAGAGACAATAGCTCACCATTTAGTCCAAATTCCAATAACAAGACTCCAACAATCCTCTCCAAAGTACTTTTACCTCCCTACGACCAGTTCAGGTTAATGAAAACGGTTCTGTGTAGTTTTTGTAATCAATGAGAAGTCAATCCCAGGTTAATGGCATCGCCCTCCTCCAATAAAAAAGAAGCCATCCAGACCTCTGTCCACAAAGCAGAGTTGAATCCAACAACATATTTTCTCTGACACATAGTCATTTCTCTTGCTGCAGCGCCTGCCATCGATCAGCAATGTGACTGACAGGGTTACTCACACGTCAATGGTAAAGATTTGGTGCGAGTGTGTGTGTGTGTGTGTGTGTGTGTGTGTGTGTGAGTCCATTTCCTCTGAGGTGAAGTCTGTTCATACCTTCCCATTGATTCATTGATCCATTGATTTGTCTGCTAAAAGCTAATGATGTAAGTAAGTGACTCTTTCAATTTGCGAGGGGCCGTATACTGGAGGCATGCAGGCTTCATTCCAAAGACAACAGCACATAGATTCTCAGCTGGAAGTGCTGGCACCGAGACAAGAGTAAAGTACATATTGAAATATATCTGTATATTTCCTTGAAACTATCCCCATGTGTTTGTACTCTACGTTTTTTATCAATCTTGTCAGAATAAAAATTTGACGTGTCGTTTTTTTTTTTTTTTTTGAGATGCATATCCGTTTGACATCTTTGATGCATCTCAGGCGGCTGTGACCTGATGAAGCCACCGGGCTGCAGTGACCTTGGTGGCTGAGTGAAATGTGAGGTCGCTCCCAGCCAGGCGTCCACGCATCAGTCTGGGTGCATTTTGTGACGGGCCTGGTCCTTGTAGGCCTGCGGCTGCTCATCTCGGTCTGGTTTTCTCTTGTGTGTCTCTGTCCACCTCTTAGAAAGAGCAAAGGCCATGGGAAGCCCCTTCCTAGGACACTTGTGTTCTTGGGCCCTTCACATTTAACACAATATCTCCCAGCTGAGGCACAACAAAAGGTGGTAGATAGACTGGAGATGCAGCACTGGGAATGGGGAAAGTAGCTTCCTGCCAAAAGCCCATTGTAAATTACACAACATGAGTGAAACTTCATGGCTGCATTTTCAGCAAGAAAACACATCTGCCAAAGTTAGGTCAACACAGCAGACAATCAGGCTGCTGGAAGTGTTTATCACAGGTTTCAATGTGTTTGTGCTCAGCACAGACTGATGGTCTTTTAATCTGAGCTGAAGAGAACATCACGGCCTTTCCAAAAACTTTTGTTTCAGCTGCTCACTGCTCAGTGGCTCTACTAGTAACACTAGTAAACATCATCATTTACTGTAGCTGACTAGGCTGAACAAGCAATGTGACTTCTATGGGCTCTGACTGGCATCAGATGTCAGTGTTGTTAGCCACTTCTTAAACACACTGAGTGCCTGGAAGGGTGCGTTTGATTTATTGTTCCCATCCTTGCCAAATTTGTGGACTGCGTGACAATTCAAGATGTCGTTCGCATCAGGCAAGGACAGATAAGAACAACAATAATAAAATGTACACACCCAAAAGACGCTTCTTGCGTGTCCCACACCTCACACTGCTTACTGATGTCACACCTGTACAGTGGTGCTTTGTGGTTGTTAGTGATAAAGATATTAATTAACCACAGATTCAATGTGTGTGGACTCCCTTTTACTCTTGTCAATTTTACAAAGTATGTATACTGGGGTAAGTATGACACTAGAGCCGTCTCACTGTCAGAACAAAAGGCAGAGGGGGCATTCTGGAAAACAGGCTCAGCGTTCAGTATGGACAGATTTATGCTTTCAGATCATGCTTAGGATAAGCTGTTCATATGAATCTTCTTAGTACCCACACCAACATCCTTGTACACATGAAGAAATAAGTCGCTAACACCAACAGTCAGAACAAGACATTCAGATTCTTCAGTATCTCAGTGCTCAGTGCTCATATTGGCATATCAATTTTCAAATTCAGGATTCCCATAATCAGGACAGGCACATATGGCAAGTTACTGTAAACAGCATATGGCATTAACATAATTTCTTTTGATACTAGGATATTGCAAGGCATGTAAACACACTTACTCACATGGCTAATGACTGATTATAAAAATCATAGATCTGGTCCGCTGACAATCTAAAATTATGTGGTTTGGGTGGAAACCTACAAGGCGTGGACTTGCCTTGTGCCTCCAACGTACCTGTCCTGAGTTGTCCAGGTGCTCTCTGAGCGCCGTGTAGGACACCTCAGCACCTGCGTGGTCCTGCAGCCACGAGTCCACCGACTTCAGCAGGTTCACCACCACTGGGCGGCCTGGAAAGTACTGGAGACAAAATACAGCAAAACCTCATTAATTCAAGCAGTGAGCCAAAAGGGACTGTGCTCCACAGTAATTTCAGCACAGATAAGGAGGCTTGATTTTATGTTTTACTCTCCAAGTAAAGATATTGATGCGCATGTCCGTTTTAATGTGCTTTTTTTTTTTTTTGCCAAAACTGAACCACGCATTAAAATCTCCACTATAGTCACTATTAACACAGTTGTCAGTGGCATTATCATTACTGTCATCATTACATTTTACACTGTGCCAAGCCAGAAAAGATGACTGGACAGGGAGTTGCCAAACTTTGAAAACAATGCTGTACAGTGTCTATGTGCTGTACAGAAGGCGTGTTTTTAGTATTCCTCTGACGCCACAGTGAAAGAATCTTGCCAATGGCAAACGTGACAACAGCCGAGCTTAAGCCCGTTGTATCTCTCCTTCATTACCATCCATTGCCTAAGCCACTAACAACCACTTAGCCACCGCCTCTCTCCTTTCGTTTGTTTACGTTTCTTCTAAGCTGTACTGTTGCCACGGTAACGCCTGTAGCTGCGAGGAAACACGACACTGTAACTAGCAGAGATTGGTACACCCGCACAGAGAGGAAATCCATCTGATGTGCGTCTGAGACCAGTGATGACAGAGGAAGGGCAGACACAGACAAGCAGGCCTGACACACACACCGCTGACAATAGGAACAGCTGATACCTTGAGTGTACTGACTGTAAGAGAGACAAGAGTGCCTTAATAAATGTCAGCTGAATGTTTTCTCTCTTAAAGCCCCTCCGAGGCATCATTTGTCATTACGGCCCTGTTTCTCAGACGTAGATACAGCAAAGGGATGAGGCTTTTCTCCAAGACTTAAACAACAGGATGAATCCACTACTGCCATGGTTACTTTTGTTTCTTACTAATCTGTTTTTCCTATTCCCAGCAGAGAGAGGTAATGGTAGTCACAAAGGGTACTTCAACTGTTTTTGAATCACGGTCATAATCATAGTTAAAATGCGTGGGGACCATGAGTAAGTCTGATGAAGAATGAGAGAGAACACAAGAGAAAGGGTGAGAGAGAGAGAGAGAGAGAGAGAGAGCATCATCCCAGAAGTGCACCTTTTTTGATTTGTGTTGCCGAGTCTTTTTAATTTGGCCTCCACCATCTGTTCGACTAAATATGCCTGCATACACTGACATTGGCACTGGCACACATGCACACACACACACACACACACACTCTCTCTCTCTCTCTCTCTCTCATTGCAGGCCGTGGCTCAGCCTTCTATTCATCACGCTCTAACAGGATCTGTGCATTACACCCTAGCCACTTAACCAGACCCGTGGTGATTTGCTTAACCTCCCTGTCCCGGGCTGCAGGAGTCCTGACCTCGTGCCCACTCCATGCCACGTCTTTCATCCCAACAACTCAGCCTTCAAAACATTGTGCTCGGGTATTTTGCTTTCCAGTGAGGAACAGGTGTGTGTCTGTGTGTAATCAAGTGAATTTGAACTTTATTCTACACTTGGTTTAGTGTTTTCACATTAATGTACTGTACAGCCAAGTGCTTTTATCCTAAAATGTTTAGGATGTTTTGTCTCTTGTCAAATGAAGGTCACATAACAGCACGCTTACATAAATAAGGATAGCTCAATCCCAAGAAAACTGCTCATTAAAAATATATGAGAATAGCAGAAATAAATGAGAAAATCCATGAGTGCATTCACACACACACACACACACACGATAGGGAATGCTACAGACAAAGGCTCCTCATGACTGCTGCTTGCTGCTGGGAAAGTGATATAATAGGTTTAGGTCTGGGTCTGGGGTCTGGACGCCAACCAGTCAGAAAAGCTCATTAAACAGCCATATGAATTTAACCAGGGGAGAAAACGCAGGTGTTCCTCCTAATGGGCTTAGCTCTGCATCACCAAAGCAACACTATTCACGGGCTCAATCACTCTCTACCTGCTGAGCCCACTGTGTTTTGGTGATCGCCTGAAAACTACAAGCCATGCTCACCCATGTCCATATATAATGATGATCACAGACTCAGATATGAGTCAGGGCAGTCATACTCATATCTGTTCCAACACTTCTTTCAACATCAATCCCTCCTTTTCTTAAACTTTCTTTCCAACTTGAAAATCTTCTGTTTTTGGCATTTCTGCTTTATTTGACAGTCACAGTAGAGAGAGACAGGAAAGGCAGGGGAAAGAGAAGGGAACACCTTCTGCAAATGGCCCACAGTTGGATTCCAACCCAGGATGCTGTGATCAGGACTCAGCCTTAATACACGGTGCCTGCTCTTATCCAGTGAGCTACCAGGGTACCCTCACACACCCTCAACCCCACCACCAAAACCTTGATCATCTACTTTACTCTTTGCATACAGTGAACATTTTGCCAATCCACTTTTCCATTTCCAGTGAACTTTTTTTCCCCATTTTTCCAACTCTAGACATCTCTTTACTATAGATTTGCCTCCATATCTGTCCCGCTGTTTTATGTCGATCCACCCCCCAACATTTTCCATCCTCCAAACATGTACCCCTCCTGCCCCCATCTCAGCTGGACCATGACAATCCCCTTCACCCCGGCAATATGTCATCCTTGATCCGATTAGTATCAGCAGCACTTGAGAAACCGCAGGGTTGTTGTGGTGAGGGTCCCGGGAGGGAGGCATCTGTTGGCTGGAACAGGGCAGACCGGGCCAGAGGCGGGGTAGGAAGGCAGGGGTGAAGCCCCTTGGTAATCCAACCTCAATCCACCCAGAGAGGCGTGGGAGGATGCTGCCGCAGACACGTGGCTCAGAGCGGAAAACTGGCAAACAGTAGCCTCAGCTCCACAAACACACAAAAACACACACGTGTACTGCTGTTCTACTTTACTGAAGTGAAGCAACAACAGGAAGCCTCGTGGGCGAACCGAAAAGCGACTAGGACTGTTATAAGCAAAGGAAGACAGTAGTTTACTACTGACATTACAGCCTTCTGCCTGCGTAATATTTCCTGAGCCTTGCCGTGAGAAGGACGAAGCCAAGGTTTAGACCAAAACCCCCCTCTTAATTCCATGTTTTATTCCACTGCCCCTCTGCCCCCTCTGGGCTGAAAGGCTTCTTTCAAGAAAAGCAGGATAGAGGTGTAATCCTTAAAAACCTCGCTGTAATGCTCTCATCCTTCCCAAGATCCACTTTTTTAATCCTCATATACATGTAGAGGATTCATAAATCCAGCTTTGGCCTGACAAGACAGTAAATCTAGCAATATTATGACCGCAAGGGAAAAAAAGGGAAATTCAACCTCATATCTGCATCTTTGGATGGAGGTGCATGGGACAATAGGATGACGGGATGATGCTGAACAGCAGAACAACCTACAATTTATAGAATTACAATTTTCAGCATGGACACTTAGAGTGGTGTGTGATTTTTCAGGCATACAGTAAATCCTTGCAGATGCATTCGCATGCATCCAACACACTCATATTTGGAAGCAAAGGTATATTGTGCCTGTCCATACTCTCACATACAATTATCCACACAAATACACACATTAATGTAGGCAAATGCGCTTCATTTAGTAATTAGGTTCTGTAATAATGACAAACGTGTCATGATTGAGGAATGTGTGACCGGTGTGAAACGATGACACCCACTTTGAGGTTGGGGCACTATGAGTCACGTTCACTCTAATCTCAGAATATGAGTCATGTGCTGACTTTAAGAACCGTATTTTTTACCTATTGCTTTGGTAATCAAGCAGACGGACGGCTTAGCAATGAAGTCATTTCCTGATCACATAAGAGCAGTTGGGATACAGAAGAAACATGACAGGTTAAGACTTTTCTGACAAAAATACAAGAGCATTTCATCCTCCTGAATGCAGCCCATGTAATCACTAGGAATCACTAACTCCTGTTCAATGTCCGTTGATTAAAGGTGCATTGTGCAACACTGCCAAGGGTTAATTACAGTGAAGACCCTGTGGACTCAACTCCCAAAAATATCAAATAAGTACAAAAATTGACAATTGAGTCTAAGTGGTTCTTATCATCGGACCAACTAACTGATAAATTCTATGTTAAAAAAATCCTTGATAAATTGTATGTTCTAAGTGTTTTCAGTCTAAACAATTGTCACTTAAATTGGGCCTCTTTGAACGGTGCACTTTTAAAAATGCATATGTTTGATTATGAATTTGGTGCTACACTCAAAGTGGACAGACACAAGCATTTCCTATCAGTGCTGATCTCATCCCTCTGATCCACCCTAAATCTCTCATCCTCATCTTGTAGTTTTCGACCAGAGTTTCACAAAGTGCTTATCTTACACGGCCTGCTCCTAACAAGGTGACAGACTGAATGGATACGGCCTCTTTGTGGTGAGAGCGCTCAGTCAAATGTCATTAAGACCTGTCAGGAGTCCTGGTTAGCTGTAACAATGACTCGCTCCTTCGCCACACAAAGCCCTGTTGAGCGGATGGACCATTCTGGTGGGGGACAGGCTAAAAATACCACTGGGACCTGCCACTATTGACAAAACAAACAGGAACTAATGGGAGGCCACAGTGCCCTGCCCCACGCACACATGCATGCAAACACACACACACACACACACCCACACACCCACGCATGCTGGCTTGCTACAACGCCTCCCTAGAGAGTGAAATATAATCAGAGAGATTGGTAGCAGACTAGTGCAGTGACACAGCCTGGTGCTGAGCCAATGGGGACAGGGCTAGCAGGTCAGCACTCATCATCACAACATCCTTGCCTGGCTGGCACACTTCTGGCTGTGGCTGGGACTGGAGGGAAAGAGAGGGGTAAGAGACTGAGGATGGAAAGATGCGATCTGGGTAAGAAAAAGCAGAAGGAAAGAAGGAAGGTGATAATCTTCCATTAAAATGAATGACAGTTGAATATCCAAACAAGGATGGAGGGAGCCAGGAATGATGGAGGATGGAAAGTACGAGGGGTGGAGGGGGTTTACCACAGGGACTGGCCCTTAGTTAAAAGTATCTACATAAATGCCAATGTGAAAAGAAAAGGAGGGCTGCTAGGGCAGGAGAAGGAGGGGAGGAGGGAGGAGAGGAGGAGTGGTCGGGGTGTCCCGGGGAGGGCTGCTAGTAATCAGGCTGTGTCTGCATAAAGCCTGTGGGCGGTGAGTGGGTGGCAGCCACGCTTCAATCCCCCTGGGAGCCAACATCGAGAGGGTCAACAATACCCAAGAGAGCCTTTTGTGCTCTGGATAGTCAATGGCATCCACTTGTGCTTTCAATATTACTTCTGTGTGTGTGCGTGTGTGTGCTGTGAAACGCCATCCACTCATTTGACAAACAGTTAATTGTGTACATTTAGAGGATAATTCCCTAAAAAATTAAGTATGAGAAAACATGTTAAGAAGAATGAGCCTTTCTGAAACAGAGCTAAAAGCTGCACACACCAGCTCAGTGCCTCAATGTGTGTGAACTCAGTGCCATTCTGCTGTCTCACTCTCCATCTAGTGGTGACCTACAGTAAATACACAAGTCTGATGGTTGCAGACGTTATGCATTGGTGATCATGTGTGATACTCTGGAAGATTAAAAATGTGTAATATGAAATCCACCATTTATGCTTTAATATATGTGTCTACAGTGCTTCCTTCGCTGTAAATGCGTCCCCTCACCTTAGCCAGGACAGACATGTAGCTTTTGAGAGCATTCAGGGTCTCTCCTTTGAAAACCGGATGAGCAGACAGCTCCACACGCAGGGAGTAGTGCAGTGCTGACTCCAGATCTGCCATGTACACCATGGACCTGCGTGCACAAGCACATACAAATGCGGAAACACATGAGTAAACAAATTTCATGGCAAACAAATGAGGAGTAACAGCAGAGAGACGTCAGTGTTTTCCTGTTACAACCGTTGTACCTGTTGAAGGGTCTCCAGGCCTCCTCTGTGTCGTTCCTCTGGAGGTCCTCGGTGACTGGCCTGGGCTTCCCCGACCGCACTACCCCAGGCAGCCTCTGGAGGGCGTAGGAGTAGAAAGTACGAGCCTCGATGTGGCTGGGGAGAGGAGGACACACAGCATGAATGAATGGCCAGAAGCAGGTCAGCAAACTCCTATTTTAAGTGACTTTGGCCTGGGCACCTTGTATGAACAGTCACTGTTGTCTGTGTGAGGTATCAAAATGTATTAAACTGGTTCAGCCTAGGTGTCATACTTGAACACTGACACATACAGTAGATTCAAAATGGTAAGATTAAAGCAATGTTAAAAGAATCAGTCTTTTTTTTATCATTGAACATTAAATTATAGTGAAATTAAGGCACATTATGGCACAAACTCTGCCAGGATCAGGTGTTTGAGTCCCATGACGTGCACTTAAGTTTACTGTTTTGTTATCTTGATTTTATAACCTTATGTTTGTTCATTCATTCGTTGCATGAATGCATCCATCAAAGCGTTGTAAAATATGGAGCGGCCAGTATGGCATCCATGGAAACAGTGTTGAAATGAACAGCCCAGCACGTAAACACACTTTGCTTCTGCACGTCACGCAACCAAACACACACACACACAAACGCACACACACAGGAACACACCCTTGTGTGTTCAGTGCTGAGCAGATGGTACCAGGGTAGTATGGGACAGAGAGGGAAATCTCCGATCATTTAGCCACGTGATAACCCTTGAAATGGAACAATAACTATTACTGTGCCCTCTCTCTCTCCCTCTCTCTCTCTCTCTCTCTCTCGCTCACTTTCACCCTGCTCTTTGTACCCACCCACACCCCATCCCCCATGTGCTCCTCTCATTTGCATTCTCTGTCCCTCTGACTATCCCATTGCCAGAGCTAGAGCAAGAGGGCGCAGAGAGAGAGAGAGAGAGAGAGAGAGAGAGAGAGCGACAGAGAGAGAGCATCATAAAACTGAAAGAGGATGGTAATAAGTAGGATGGATACTCCGGGCCCACACTCATTCACAACAGCCTGGCACTCAATTACACCTGTGCGCCTGGTGGGAGTGTACAGATGTGTGGGGAGAACCATTCATCCTGGGATCCCGGGGGTCGGGAGGCAGGC
>OMLB01054862.1:0-18129 GCA_900302555.1 Myripristis jacobus
ATCAGGAGCACCGGAGCTCACATGGGATCCCAAACTCTCCCAGCACAGAGGTTATGATGGTTTTGGAAAACACGCGCTGTGGCTACATGACCTGTCTGTCTCAAGGTTTGGGGAATGCAAGAGCAATATTGCGGTCAACATATTTCCTCCTCCACCAAGTATGTGGGGCATGTAACCAATCAGAGGAAACATTTTGATCAGCCACATGTATGAATACTATTAGAGCCGGGAAACTAGATCTCTCAAAGGAGGAAAAGAGAGAAACAAGGTGAGTTTAATCTAACATGACATTTCAAGCTAGAGTCCAACAAAAAGAGTGGCTTTTAGAGAGGACTACTGCTGACTGATAAGTGTTTGTTTTTTGTGCAAATGTCAGTTTTTTAGTCTCCTCTAATGTGACTGCACAACACAAGCTGCATATTCTTTTTCCCATTCATCTTATGTCCCTTTCTTGTTCATACATGGTAGACACCCTCACCTGGTGTGCTCAGGAGGCGTCAGAGTGCAGCCACTAACCACCTTTTTCTGTCCCTCTTTGCCATTACAGGCGGCTGGTTGAAGTCCCCAGATGAGGAGGATCTGATGTGCAGGGTAGATTGCTGCTTTAGCTGCTCTTGCACTATGACATAATGAGCAGTGTCAGAAGTTTCCAGAAAATCTAAAGAGCCACTCTGATCCAGCTGGATCATCATGAGAGAATCTCACCACCGTCTTTGTCTTTTCTCAGACTTCATAATAAAAAGACACCTCAGGAACATTGATTTTGGCTGTACTATTGGAAATTGCTACACAGATTTTGTAAAAAAACATAAAATATGGAGCAGATCTTGAAAGAATCTTTATACCAACCTATTACAAATACAATATACACTAGATCGACTTAATCTGAGAATATTGGAGGTGCATGTATGCAAAATTGCCTGGCAAAAAATATGAAAGAGGCATGTAATTTATCAATGAGTTGGACTCATAATTAGAACCATGTGTACTCTGCCACTAAATTTGATGCTTATTCCCTGTTGTTGTTGTTTTTTTTCTCAGTTCAGTGTAAACGGTTCCCCATGTCATTCGACCCTGCACAGTTTTACACAGAGCACCCAAAGGGGTTTTGCTGAAATCTCACAGTTGTAACACAAAATCGTCAATTCCCAGTCAAAAACGAGGAAGAAATGTTGCCTTTCCTTTGCCATCTCGACAGAATTCAACGTTTTTTTGTTTAAAAATACCATTACCTATTGACAGACATTGTTGCCCAAAGCTGTGGACTTCCAATATGGCTGCCAGGGATTGTTTTACATCATTGGAAAGTCCTATATTGAAAAAAAAAAAGCCAGTGTATTCTTTCTGCATATTGTTGCTAAATGTAATCTTCTGGATTTAGATTGTTCTACAAGAGGAAGATCACAGTCATTTCTAAAACACCTAAGAACCCTCCACCAGGCTGTGATAGCACAGACGCTAAGACGGGCTGCGACTGGTCATGGAGTGTTACTCATACTCTGTTTCCAAGTGCCCAAGTGCACTCAGTCCAAAATCCACTCCAATCATTTTTCTTATTTTATCTCCATCTCCTCATACCTGGGCTGTCTGAAATTCTAAAGGCAGGCTGTTGAAAACCTTGACCTTCAGGATGCCTGTTATCACTGTACCGAGATGTGGGTGCACTAATTGAGTTTTCGGTACACCTCAAGGTTTACAAAAGTTCGTAATGAGACTGTACGAAAAACTTGAATGAGAGACTCTCTAAATGTATGATAAAAAATGTGTTATAATAATGACCACGGGACCTATTTCATGAAGCTTGTTCTCAGTGTTGGCTTTCAATATTTTCCCTTCCAAATGGTTAATTATGTCCCCATGCCACAATTTGTCATATGTGACTTGCAGCAGGGATTTTGGCACCTTTCTGTGCTAGCATTAGAAAATGTTTTTTTGTTCACTAGTGAATAGTGAAGTCTTTGTGCTGGAGTGGAGAGCTGTGTGAAAGCCTGTTTGATGTTGAATAAAACTTTTCTTATCGCAGCCCTTTGGAGGAATGATACTGGAGAGGACATTCTTTACTGTGATTATGGGTCTGACAGTGATGCTGTGAGGTATGATGTGCTTGTTCTGACTGCATCAGCATCGCCGCTGCAGTAAAGGACTTCACCAAAGATATATAGCTTTTATGCAAAGGCTCTGGATGCATGTGCACTGGCTGAAAAAGTTTTCTGCTGTGTTGTGTGTGCATAAAAATATAATCATAGCAGAAACCCAGAGAGGTGGAACACTAACTGATTATTCAAGATAGGTTAGCAAATGACCGGGTTGGATTTGTTTAAATGATGGTAGCCCGTGCTGCATATAGTAGCTATTACCCTCAGCTAATACACTTTGTTTGAAATGGAGGGGCATTATATGGAATGCTCATGTTTTTGTAAGGAAAAATGAATGAGGGGCATGGTGCTAAGCATTTTTCATACAGAAGTAATTTCCCTCTGCACAACGCATTTAGAATACATAACATCCCAGCCTAAACAGATTGTAGATGATGTCTGCAGCCAGGCATAGCCAGCAGTGCCATCTCTTCATTGTTAAATGGGGGGAGGATGCATGATCCCTCATGTGATGTGGGGAAGTAATACAATAGCAGGTACAGTACACCCCAAAACTGCATGGATGATGATGCTGCATATTTGATGCTGAATATTTGATGTGGACTTGTGGGGGCAGGATGGCAAGGATGAAAAGCCATGTCCATGCCTGGAACCTGGAATTTGATCAGCTTATTAATGCATAATGGTGATTATACTTTGTCTGCAATACCTCAAGGCCGGACAGTTAATGAAAAAAAAAAGAAAAAAAAAAAAAAAAGCCTGACCTTCCAGCCGAGCAGAATCAGTTTTTTTTTTTAACCAAAAAATTGAAAGTTCCATATCAGCATTCAATCTTAAAATAAAGTCCCATTCATTTACATAATTAGAATTAGGATCACTAAAGAAGTCCACCCGTGCACTCTACTTTTCGCGTGCTGCAGGACATCTGAAACCTCCACAGAGGACAAGTGTGAGGTGTTTTAAAAGGGAGATGAGGCACCATGCTGCAGAAGGACTTAAACATGACTTCAAACCAAAAGCATACACTTTTCTGGTGAGAATAGCTGATTTAATATAGCTACTGGGGAGAATTTACTGTCTACCCCTTGCTGTATATAACTGCTGTATAATTTACCTGTTCTTATCTACCCATGTAGCACATGCTGATGTGAGATAATGACAGTGTTTGATGAGACGACCAAGAGAGTAGACCATTGAGATGTAAAGTGCATCCTTCAAAGACAGAAATATGGGGGACAGGGCTCTTTTGCATCAGGGGACAATGCAGAGACATGGCATTAATAATTTGTATCCATTGTTTGCTTATACTGTATCTCTGAAATGTAATTTGGATTTGTGAATTATGGACTTGCATTAATCATAAACCACATGTCTGAGTAGATGGAATGGAAATAGGTGCACCTCCTCCTCACCCCTAGGAATACTGTGCAGCAAAGTAAATCATGTACCAAACCACCAGTTAAGGCAGGTACAATGATTGTGCGGTGTGTAACCCTAAAAAATACATATACTACAGATATTATGAGCTATGAGTTACAGTTACACAAGAAGTGAGGCGTGTCATATTAAAATGGAGAACAGCAGGGTGATCTAAGCGCTTTTCCCCAGCTTTATTTTGATGTCAATTTATGCAAATTAGAGTCACTCCACCTTTCCAAAGATATAAATGGAATTAATGAATTTCTGAGAGATAGCCATATGGCTGTTGAAATAACACCCGGTACACAATTCATCATTCCATTAAAAGTGCACAGAATTCAGGGCAGATGTTATCAAGCAAAGTTGAAAAAAAAAGATGATGTAAATCAACCCAGATTGATTTTATGAAACCCTTTCACTCCAGTATGCCACTGGGTCCGCATCATTTTTGTTCCCTCATGCCTCATGTTGTAGCCTTTCACTGTTGAAACGGTGCGTCATGCTTAAGAAAACATTTAACCAGATAAATCATAAATTTGATAAAAAGAAAACTCATTACGAAGGGAATTTGGCAGCATAATGGTCTTGTAAAACATATGCAGAATGTTATGGCCCTGTTATGGGTGATTGCATCTGTAACACTGATATGGCCTACTGAGCTAAAGAGATAACAGCTGCATTTCAATGCAGACCCACTGTAATGCTGAGGTGAAGACAGTCCATTTGGTGGTACCACTTTGATACAAGTGAGAGAGACAGAAATTACAACAATGCTTCACTTTCTAAAAAGGAATTAGGGCCTCTTTTCTAATATTCCCAAGCAGTGCCCAAAGCACTGAAAATATCACATTGACAGCAGGGTGGGTATTGGTGCGATATAAAAAGGAATTTTCTAAACTGGGTACAACATTTCCAATTCCATTCTGTCACTGTTATCAGGAGTTTGTCATATTTGTGTATCATGTTCCAATACTCTTTAAGCCCTTGTGACAAGGTCTGCAAAATGTACTTCTTTACTTTTTCCTCTTATTTCTTGAAAGCGGCACACGCTGAGAGCAAGGAGCACACACTGTGACTCACATGTACTGGCATTAGATGTGGGCCTTTCATTTATTGCAAGTTCTCTGCTCTACCCGAGCCTTGACACTGACAGACTCAAAGTGGGGAAAAAAATATCTTGAAGATTTTGTTCTATTTAGTTTTGGTATCTTAAATTACAGTGTCAGGAAAGTTTCAAACACTTGAGCTATCATTTTTATTTCAGTGTAGGATATTTTGACAAAGGGTGTGATGGGCAGATTATTATTATGGTGCAAGAAGCACAAAAGTGTGAGTTAAAAAAAACACACACACCAGTTTTATTTGGGGTTTAAAGAGCTAAACATCATGGAAATGCTCAACCAGTCCAATCCAAATGAAATGACTGTCACTATACCCTGTAGATATTTACTGGTGTATTATTTTGGGGAGGGTGAGGTTTCATTCATGGACCAAAAAAGCAGAGAAATCGTGAACTGCTGGACTTGGCAAGAATGACTAATGTCCCAGACAGTTAGAGGTAACCAGCACTTTAAAATGCAGGCTGATGAATAATGACTGCCATCTAAACTACAGAGTTCATGCTGGCCCGCCTGGTCACATCAATCTGTGTACAAATAACACAACTTTTACACTTTGAAATTACGGGCAGTGCATATGCCAAAGTCCAATTTTACATGCACTTGACATGCCGGTCCTTCCCATTAAATTGATATGAACAGCAGATGAGCAACATTTGCATATGTGCCAACATTAGCTCATTAGCTCAATTAACTGAACTCAACTGCATGGTTAAGTTCAGAAAAAAGGTTGGGGTTACGGTTCGGAAAATGTTATGGTTAGGGTTAGGCAAAGGGTTAGGGCTAGGGTTATAGGGTATGACCTCCACCTAAAATTGGACTTTTGCGTAAGCTATGCACTCTAATTTCAAAGTGTCAAAGTTGTGTTATTTGTATGCAGATTGAAAAGACTGGGCTAAGCTAACAAACTAACTTTTGTGCTAACTCACACTACATGAACCGACTGTTCAATTGAAACTGCATCACCATTGATCAAAAGTAAATGAACTTCAAGTCATTCACTGTATGTGTTGCCGGTTAATTTAATTATACATGAACAGTTGGTAGGCCTGTATCTACGATAGATCTGGCTCACTTCATTTCTTCATTCGGAGACAAAACAAATGATCAGATCATAAGTCTGCCGTCTGCAGCGTCTCACCGCTCGAGATGAAGTTTTGCCCCCAGTGTTGACTGTAAGGCAGCACTGCCTCCCAGGCTGTGGTTAGCGTGAGGGTTAGGAAGTGTTGCTTTACAGGCAGACTTCTATCCACCACTCTGTGTGGTTCAAAGGGGATGATACTCAACTGGAATTAACCAAAATAGACAGGGGCTGGATTACACCCAACAGAATTCTTCATTGGAGTCACGTTTTTAGACAAAAATAACTTGTTTGTACTGCCATTGCAATTGAATTGCACAATGCAGTTTTATTTTTTGTGCAGAAAAATTTAAAAGGGTGCATATGCCCCCTTGGTTTGAATGGACTTGACACCACTGGTTCTATAGCAAAGTAGGGGTGGAATACATATGACAGTTTGTGCCAAGAAGGGAAATATCCCACCACACTCACATACACGCAAATGGGGCACAAAGTGTTGTTGAAGTGTCATTTCAAGTGTCACATCTAAAGAGCTGTGTTTCTTTAAAGAATTTCCAAATCTTGAAGGTGCAGACAGTATTCCCATTTTTAGGAGAAACACGAGGAAGCAAAGAAACCAAAGGGCTTTGCAGCTGGACTGAGAAGATGAATCTGTTTCATCCAGCAAAACAATCCCTGGCTGTATACAAAGTGAGACTGGATGTTCCCAGATATCTCGTGTGTTTGGGTTCCACTATTCATCACTTCAAACACGTCCTCAGCTCACTGCCAATACGCTGCCTCATCCCCAATGCAGCTCAACAGTGTGACTGCCACCGGTGCTCTCAGCCCCGGAGCCACAGCCAGTGATTTACTATCTAGCTGTATTTTGTCTCACTTGGGTGCACACCGCTAGCCACACTGTTGCCCTGTCACAAGCTGCCTCGTCATATTTGTAATTCTGTGTAAAGCAGTACCTTTGATGGTATCTCCATAGCATTCATCAGAGGACGCTCTAATCTGGTCCTGTCTGCACTCTGCCTCTGCTACAATGAGCAAGATGAGTGTTATGAGGCAGAACCAACAGAAAAAATATTTTACATCCAGCTGATCCGATAAAGCATTCCAATTACCTGCCAGGGAAGTTGTCTGAGTGATTTAAGCTGTTGTTGGTCCTTTTACAACCTAAAGAGATTTAATCACGGATGAAAGTAAGATGGTTTTTACTTGATGGTGGACGTTGGCACAGATTGGTCAGAACCATGACAAATGTGCAATTGACTAGATAGAAACATCAAATAGATTATCCCTTTAGACATGATAAAAGTAGCCTGAATATTGCAGGGTTTGAGAAATTTATGGAAAGGAATTGATGTGTGTGGCTTTTCGTATGTCTGCAGCAGGGGAGGAATTTCGTCATTTTAGGAACAAGGCCATATGGCCTTGATTTTCATCAAATGTCCAAGGGCACAAAAACCACATGCCAGCACAAGAAGGCCATTAAGTCAAATATGACAATCATGAGTCCAAGGGTAGAGGTAATCATATTTTAACTGTCAGGGGATAAAACATTATGTAGTATTTACAGTTAATTCTTCCTTTGACTCCTGTCCTACACTGAAAGCAGGACACAGTAGTCTTAATTTTCTATGTTCCACCCATTTCCTGCAAAAAATCAGAGTAACTTAAAATTTAATTGTTATTTTTTTTCTGATAATTCACTGGGAACCTCTCTGCCCAACTCATAAATAACAAATGGGGGAAGGCAAAGCAGAAGGGTAAAACTACAAGATGGCCTAAATTATGGATTTCTGAAAGGCATTTAACGTGTGAAAAATTGCAGGAAAATACAGAGGATAAGGACATTGACACAATAAACACAGTAAACACGTCATGTACAATGCTAAAGGAGAGTAAAAAACCTCACTGTCTGTTTTGACATGGTCATAGCAGATTGCTTTTTAATCATTTTATGTCGACATTACCGCTGGTGAAAACTGAAGGAAATGAAAAACCCATCTGCCATAATTGCCCTTTATTCTAGACCAACTAAAGCAATTGAGGAACTTCAGCAAATAGATCCCATGTTATGTTGTTGTGTTAAGTGCGGTGTTTTTGACATCAGTCGGTCATGACTCGAGTGCAGAGTGAGTTATTGTTGGGGTTTTTTCCCAGACAGTAGAGGGGCCGAATGAAAAAGCCCAATTGCAGGAGACAGGGCAGTGCAGGCAGCAAGGTCACCATGGCCGCAAGGTGTATTATTTTTAAGGGGTACTAAGTTCAAGCTGAAGGGCAATGGCGGTCGTGACCATTGAGGCTACCATTAAATTCCTCCCCATTGCACAGTACGTGATCTGCTTTTTGTCATCTCTCAACCCTTCATTTTGTTATGTCTCCTTTTCTTTTTATGGTAATTGGTAGCCTGAGCAAATATACAAATGAATGCATAATGGAGGTGCCACCACCTGTTTCTGGAAGGTAAATGCTTTTTGCACTCCAAATTGCAACAACAGATTTGAAAATGCCATTTTGTGCATGAATTTATTGTATGTGCATTTGGTTAGTGGCTTATTCAAACCTGCAAACCAATTCCAACAAAAAAAGGAAGAAGAAGAACAAGAAGAACAAGAACAAGAAGAAGTTCCTTGCCCTGAAATCATCTGCTGTGACATCAGTAAACTGTATCGCCTACAGCTCCTGTATGTTTACCAACCAACAGTCTGGAGAGTTTATGTCAAAGCAGCTATGAAAGAAAATAAAAAGATCTAACATTGTTGAGACCAGTTCTCTAGACAGAGCACTTCCTGGCTCCTTTATAATGGATGGTTTTATTTTGCTTGAAAGTTTCTATTCACTTCCTGTGGCTGGAGAGGTGACCATGCAATCACTAGAATTTTATTTAATCAAAATGGGCAAATTTCACAGAGGCTCAATTATGGGCGATGGGACACTCTCCTGTATTGCAGTCCCACAGTGTGATTAATTAATTAATTAGTCTGTCACACACTTAGATGTAGATGGGCAATCTAGAGCCGTGGTTCTTTGACTTGTTCACACTCTTTGGCTCCAGGTAAAACCATTTTTAGCCATAATGCATGCTTCTACCAAGAATTCAGAGTAAACTGTTATATCTGGAACTCTGTAAGAAGAGTCCATCAAAGACCTTTCATGTGTGTTTCAGGTTCTAACAACAACCATCCCTTTGGGTTCATTTTGGGACTCTAGTAAATCTATAATGGGGGTATTCCTACAGTAGAGTCCATCCAGGTACCTCTACACAGAACCCCAGTTTATTCAGGAATTCAATTTGGAACTTTTTCTAGGAGATTTCAGATCCTATTTATGCTCTCAAAGTTCCTCTTTGAACCTCCTTGGGCTTCTGTATCCCTATACTCTATTATTTTTTTACAAGTTCCTCTTTGAATACTTGCTTGCGATTCTATCAAAATCCCTGTCACACTTTGTTTTGTTTTACATAATCTGTGCACCAATTGCCAGTAATACAGTCAAAATCAATTTTGCTGAAGTGTTTGTTTTATTATGAAGACTGAGCAATGACAAAGAAGGTTGAGAGATTCTCTGAAAATGAGCCAACTGGATCAGAGTGCCTCCTTAGATCTTTAGGAAACTTCTGACACTCCTCATTATGTTGTAAATAAGCACAGGAGCAGCTAAAGCAACAATCTAACTGGCACATCACATCCTCCTCATCCAGGGACTTCAAACAGTCCCCTGTAATGGCCTGTGCATGAACAAAGAGAGAGAAGGGGTTTAACGTGAAGAATATTCACATTATGCTAAATTAAATCTGACATTTCTGTGGTACAAAAAATAAAAAAACAACAAACAAACAAACAAAAAAACAATTAATAATTTAAATAAACTGTGCTGTTTGAACACACTCCTTTACTAGACTCAAGCTTGGAGGTTGATTGAGCTCATGTTTCTTTTCCTCTCACTGGAAATCTAGTTTCTGACTGTACGTGGATAATTAAAAAAATTTCCCTCTGATTGGTTACATGCCCCACATACTTGGTGGAGGAGGAAATATGTTGACCGCAATATTGCTCTTGCATTCCTCAAACCTTGAGACAGACAGGTCATGTAGCCACAGCGCGTGTTTTCCAAAACCATCATAACCTCTGTGCTGTGAGAGTTTGGGATCCCATGTGAGCTCCGGTGCTCCTGATCTCTCTGCCATGATATATGTATTACAGAGGACTCCCTAATAGCGATCTACAGATGAATCCTGCATGAAGTCTGATTTGCAGAAATAGAGCTTTGATACTTACAAACTCAGGCTACATGACAGGCTATTTTAATATGCACAGCAGCACATGGTAGTGCACCGTGATGTAAAACTAGAGTAAGAGAAAGTGTGAGAAATAAGAGAGGGAGTCATTTTCTATTTAAAGCACCTTTTTTTTCTTTTTCTTTTTCTTTTTTTTTTTTTTTTTAGCTCATGTGCTGTCATTAGCCGTTGCTCAAGTTAAAATGCCAAAACCACTGCACCCACTACATCACCTTCAGCTGGTCAGTGTGGCTCAGTTGGCATTTTCACTGTTCAGGGTCAGAGGTCAATACCTGTTGAAGGTCAGTATTTTAAATGCCCCGTGATGCATTGAATAAAAACACATTATATTTTCCATTAAGTTGCAGAAATTCACACGTGTCAGAAGGCACAGCGTTGTTCTAATGGCTGGTGTTGACATTTACAGGTTGCTCTCAAAATGAAGTCAACAGACAGCAGAGCAGAAAATGACAATGACAGATTTTTTTTTTTTTTTTTCTTTTTTTGGTAAATCTCGTCTTCTTTCACTCTGCAAAGAATTTGTGAAGAACTCCCTTTTCCAAAAAGGGCGGCACTATTTATAACTATTTGTCCAACAAAGCATCCTTGTGGAGCCATTTTGTTTTGGGTAGATCTTTACTGCTCTTCCAAGAACATTTTAAACCCTTGATTCCTAACAAGGTGTGTTTGTACATAAAAATCATTTCTAATGCAGCTTTAAAGTACCAGTTATTTTCTACCTGGGTCATATATTCCCAGTTTTTGCCATCATGATTATTGACTGTGTGCAAAATTTCATCATTTATTTCACTTTAGAGCTCTAAGTACTTTCGATTTGCCAGAAGTGTTCCTCTCTCGCACATACTCACGGAGCCAAAGCAGTCTGCTATAGTCAAAACCAAAAATCAATTAAAACTTAAAATATCATGATGACAAAAACTGGGTGAGTAAGGCCAATTTATATGATCAATAAGGTTGAAAATTTCAAGAATTATTCTTTAATTCCTTGTTTTTACATGCACGGCAACATGCATTGATTCCAACCCCAAACCTGTGTGTGGCCTAGAGGACGCACACTTGAGGCGATGCATAACATAAATATGTAAATATGTAAATCACAACTCTTCATCCCTCACATTACAATTCACAGATATTTACTGCAAGTCTATTTGTTTGCACCTTTCCTTACATACCTAAAACCCTACGGCAGATCTAGTGCTCAATTTGGCTTCATGATGTAAAATAAGAGGTTAATCCTAATAAATGCCAAAACCGTGGAGCAAGACACAAACTGCTTGGTGATAAAAAAAAAACCTTAAGGAAATTAATTAAAATGTTCACCACTGCTGATTGGTTCATAAAAAACTGAAACGGCGCTGGGAGCAATTCCAGAAGTCTCAGATATAGTATATGGTATGTTTCTGGTTCAGTTGTTAGACACACTGAAGAAAACTCAGGACATGAAAATGGCAGATTGACAGTTAAGTCAGACTCAGTTTTAGGTGAATGCACACAGTATCATGCTGTTGAATATTCTGCAAGGACAATGAAACAAGACGAATATAATAATACTCCTATAAACCAACAATAGTTATAATATTGAGCTTAAGAAATGATGAATGCCTTCAATTTGACAACCAAAAAGGAGTCACTTGTTTGAGGGCAGAATGAGTAGGATTTTCCTAAAAAAAACAAAACAAAAAAAACAATGTAGAGACTTATAATATAAGAATAATCCCTCTCAGTCATCACTTATAAGCCACTAGCAGTGTGTGTTGGTGTGTGTGTCTGCAGAGACCCTGCCCTCTGCCTGCGTTTTCTTGTTTTGCTGAGCTCAGGACTCTTGTGGGTGTTGGCCTTTGGGTAGCGGGTGTGTCGCTCCCAGCCAATCACAGCGTGCAGTGCTGGATCGATAGCACGATATCCAACAGGAAGCCAGGAAAATCACACTCAAGCCAGGCGGACAAAGCTCGTTCCACAACGAGAGTGAATCTGGCGTTGGCTTTCACCTACAGAGAGGGAGGATGTGGATCATTCTGCCTTTAAGGTCAGCATTATCTATATGGATATTATATGGAAACCTGCACATCCTGGGCCCCCTAGGCTTCAAGGTCTATGAGAAAACACAGAAAACATTATTATCGTGCAGTGCATATGTCAAGAAGGGTGACCAGATGAGAATGGATGAAATTCAGGATAGGGGAGCTGGGAGTGGGCGTGAAAGTCAAAACTCACCACTAAAATTTATTATTTTTGTCATGAACATGAGGTCAACTGTCTGCCATCAGGAGGAAGAAACACAATGGTTGTGTTGTGTGTGACAGTGTGTAAATCCTTATCCGTTGCATTCAGTTTATTTTATTTTATTCATTTAATCAGTCGCCCATAATTCATGTGGGCTACAGACATAACTGTGGACTTCTGTAGCCAACACCAAAATAATGTTTCACAGCAATCAGCAGTTAATGTTTAATTAAAAGCTATAACTACTCAAAGCTGGGGTTTAGTCTAATTTTTGGCACAAACAGGACACAGTTTGGGATTTGGGACAGTTGCTTGTAATTTGGGACTGTCTTGAATTTTTCAGGACGTCTGGCCACCAAATGTGAGCAAAATGAACAGGTGCCGGGTGCAAAATCCTAAAATGGTAAAACCAGCATATAGAAGAAGCTATTATAAAGTTAGGCACTTAATGTGTCACATACATTTATACACATCAGTGGTTAAAATTACTATGTCAGCATGACACATAGCTGTTAAAGTAACAGCACGCTGGGTGGCTGTGCAGAGTGTATCTTGGTAATGTTCCATTTCCCCAGCAGCTCCACTTCCATATTCATCAGCCATTAGTTGGGTACAGTCAGATTTTCAATGGACTTCGATGATGGCGTCAGCCCTGGTTGCTAGGAGATTTGCAATGCAACTGCACAGACTCCATAAAAATGACATGAGCTTAGATTGAAACATCCAAGATATGATTAAACGTTGCTCTCTAAACCTGATAAGGTCAGGTTTGTTTTAAGAGGACAGCATGATTGTGGATTGTGCATACACCAGCCCCCTTGTTCATTTGAATAAATATTGATATGCTTCAAGAGAGATCATCTATAAAGCATGATCAGATGCTGTTTCTTCAGAGCTGCAGTTGTGCTGCATGAAACAAAGGTTTTCTGTGGTTGTGGGAAGCAGTTAGGCTGCTTTTGTTCTCTCTCCAAAGCTCCTGTTCTCTTGACCTAAGTCAGGATGACATGTTCACCTCCTATCCTCAGTACCTATTTCTGGATGACTGTAACTTACTCTGACATTGCTGGGGGCAGCACTTCCTTCGTATTACTCACAATATAAAATCACCCTAATGTGTTTTGGCTGTTATTTATCTCAGACAAAAAGAAATTATCATTTGTGAGCAGAAAGGGGGTATAAAATGAGTTTTGGACCAACACCTCTGATATTGCAGTGAGTATGCAGATTTTATCTAGATTTTGATTTCTTTTACAAAACGGGAGCCGATTTGAAATGAATCCATTTTGTTCACATGCAACATTAATTTGTTTGAGTGAAGGGGCATCTGAACATCAACAAGTCTGAAAATAAAAGGCAAACATTGTAATTTTCAAAATTTGCCACAGTCATCGAAATGTTATTATTGCATTAAGGTTCCATCTGAAAGATGCTAAATTCTTGCACCAGAGAGGTGTAAAAACACTGTAATGCCAAAGAAAATGTTTTATGTAAAAAGCCATAATACAAATAAATATGAATCTTACAGACACCTCTGAGCAACCACAAGTAATTCAGCTTGTTTGTGTATACATAGAATTGTTTGCAGACACATAATGTTGGAACATATGTGCTTAACAACGGGTCAAAGCCTCCACTGCTGCAGGATCTGAATCAAAGTGACCTTGAAAAATTTGTGTCTATTACAGGTTCAATGTGTTTACAAGCCTGCTTCACTCAACCTATCAAAGCATGTGATATTTGCAATATGAAAAGACACGCATGACATCAACCCGCTGAGACAGCCCAACTGTATTTTCAGCAGGAATACAAATTCCCATTGAAGTGACATCTCATAATGATACAGTGTCATTTTCAATAGAAAATAATTTCCATATCAGTGTGCGCTGTCTTGAAGAACTTCACGAAGGTCTCAAAAGACACGCGGAACATGAATCATTTAAAATATATACAGTCTATATACAGCAGTGTGTGTGTGATGCTGCTAGAGGTCAGAGGAAGGAACAATATGTGGCCAGGCAACAGGAAGGTTAGCTAACAGGAAGTGGAGTCCGCTTGAAACTCCTCTTTTATTGCCCCTGTTTTCATCACACATAATCGGCTGCATTTGCCATCTGGATAACCACCTCTGGTTCTGTGTGGTGCAATCATTTTGACTCCGCCATCAACATTTAAGTCACAGAGAGCAGCACAAAAGAAGTCTTTCAGACGGCTGATAGGGAAGGAGAGTCTGGCAACACCACTGTTTTGAATAAAATATGCCTGAAGATAAAAAGCTGCTTTTGTCATTTACTAAAGGGGCACGCTGTGGAATTTCAGTATTCAAATGTGGCCCTTTGAGTGATAGGTCAGTTTGCTTTTGATTTTTTTTCTCTCTCTCTCTCTCTGTTTGTTTTTTCAGCGTGGGAGTGACTAAAAATATGGTGGAAAGAAGCTGCTGATATGTAGTAAGGGCAATCACCTGCACACAAGCCTGTTATGTCACAAACAGCACAACATGCTGTAACAGAGTGTAACAGCAGCTAGGATGAGCTTTTACGGTTGGTGGTGTTGTTTTCTATTTTATCACGGCGACCTGCACTAGAAAATAACCCTAATTTAGATATATCACCATTAACATGCACTGAGAATCAATAATCAGCACACCTTTAATTTTTCAGCGCGCGATATTTAACGGGTGTTCATCCTCTGACACAAATTTAAGAATAAGTTCTTCAATCAAGCAGCACCATCCAACAATTTGGGCTAAAAATAAACCCACCATGTCTATTATTCTTATGAAGATATGATGCAACGTGAGTATAGTGTAACATTTCAGAGCTCAGAACCTGTAGCGACGTGCAAGATGCTATAAGACACTAACCACGGATGAGAGCTCTGTTCTATTTATAATGCACAGGGCACTCGCCTGTCCTCATGAATAAACCTTATTTGGATGAATGCTTCCCACTGGGACTACAATATGGCGGGGAATGGAAGGGTAATGTCCGTACTTCCATCACACGGAGACAGAATACATCAACGACATCAGTGAATAGGAAATTAACAGAATTAACTGCAAAAGTATACTGTCAGCTCTTATACCCTAAAACTGTTAAAAAGGACTAATTACGACAAAACGTATGCACTTCATGTCTCTGCTCATGTTGCTGATGTTTTCCCAAAGCAAGCAGTCATACTTTAAAACTCTGATGTCACTTTTCTTACCGTTTATCCCGCCATCTGTTGCCTCACGATATGAGAATGAACTTTCAGAGACTTGGGACTTTCTTCACACCAGCACTCCATCGCCGCGATAAAGACGTCATCGTTAGATTTCCTAAGGGCAGCAGCACTCTTGTGTTTTGAGGACTTTAATCATTTAAAATTTGGCGGAGTGAAATGGCGTCTAAGCCCCGGTGAAACGTTTGCTTTACACAACAAAAATTTAAAAAATGAAATTTAATTTGATTTGTTGTGAAATAGTAGCCCAGAATGATTTGCAATGCGATTTGTTGGATTGTAAAATGTAAAATTGTAGTAAAAAGGCCAGCTACTTGTATTTACCATGTTTCTGAACTTTGTTTCTGTGGTTAATTTGCTGACACACTGTTTAACAGCATTATAGACGAGGAACAAACAGAAAAGAAACAGAAACAGAAGACAAACTCAACTTTAATACCTTCTCACTTTTTAATTTTTTATGCTGTGTTATATGTTCTTATATGTTTTTTATATATTGTTATGTATGTAACATCTTCTTATCTTATCTTATTTTATCTTATTTGTTTTATATATGCCGTATGAAATATGCTATATAAATAAATTTGACTTGACTTGACTCAAGGCTTTGCACAATTTTTAGAGAGAAAGAAACCAAAAGCACAAGTCGTGTCACAGACCAAAGATGCTGATAGTGTTTTAGAGACTGTCCACTCAGGATGTGACAGTTTGAAGTGATCAGCAGTGGCCAATGTTGTCTGACGCAACAAACCCTGATTGAAAATGCATGTTAAATTGATTCAGCCACATGCATGTTTAGTACGGAACTAAATTAGTTGTACGAGTCGAATTACTTGACCATTAAATGAATATGAGCTGGGTGTATCCTCAGATTGATGGTGGCGTGCTGCGTATCCAGGCACAGCATTTTGTGTGTTGATGGACGATTTTGGCGAGTCAGTTTGGCTTTTTGTGCAGGCATTTTGTTTTTTTTTTGTTTTTTGCATTGACACTATGTTGGGAAAACCGAGTCAGAGCGATGGTAAAAAACACTGCAAGTGTTCTCTGTGATGATTAATAAGCCTAGTGACCTCTGGATAGCAGCATGACAGAAAAGTGATGATTCAGGCGCACAAGCAGCATACAAAGTCTCCAGCACTGTACTGAATATCCTGGTTTCCCATTGTTAGTGTGTGGGTGTTTCTTGCTGAGCAAAATCCTGAAAATTGCACTGATCCTCCAAATTCGGCCAGCGTCCTGCTCAAACCGGTAAACACTCACGTGCGTGTGTGCGTCCGCGTGTTTGCCAGTGCCGTTAAGCCGATGACCATGACGCTTCCTTTGGAAAAGTCCAAACTAAACGTCTTGCAAAACAGCAGAAAGACACAGGAGCGTAATTGATTGATGCCGACGCAATGCTGCTTGTTGTTCAGGCCAAGAAAATGCCAGTCAAATTTCAGAGACGTGTCACCCTCCTCTTCATATTTAATACGGCGACAGCAGCCCCAATTTGCTTTTTAATTCCCAACTCCAACAAAGAACAAAACAGGCGGCTGAATTTGTAAACAACTGTCTCTGTTTTTTCCAACTCAGTGCTTTGATGTGACCCTAAGGTGATGCCAATGGGATTGACAACACGCTCCTGCAGGGGTTTTGGATTTGGAATAAATCACTGAGACAGGCCCTACCCTCTCGGTGTTGTGCTCCTGGACACTAATATATCTCCCATATAGCTCACTGCCCCAGTTGCTCTGATCAGATGAGAAAAACGACAAGGTGCCTTGGGGGAAATGAATTGGATGCATGCAATTTGCTAATACATGGGAGAAATAACACCTCATAAATGTCGGTAGGTAAGGAGGAAATGCTATAGATCTGACAGCAATTAATTTATTCCCAACAACGCACTGCTTATAATACAAGATTAAGGTGGGAGACGACCCGAGCTAAAGTGTATCTTGTCAAAACAATAACAAGCAGGAGAAACAGCCAGGAGCACAGATGTTGGAGATCTTACCTTCAGCTGCAAAACTTGACGGACAGTAATTGTAACCATACATTGCATTACATTTAAAGCATTAAACACAAAACTTATTACAGTTTAGACCCAACACTGTGTTCCTCGTGTCTCGAAGAAGAAACCATTTTAAATGTTTTTCTGACACACACGGCGGAGATTCATTGGATGTTTTTTTTTCCTTTGGTCATTTCATCTGTTATGGATCAAGAAGAACCTAATTTTTCATTGTGACCTTTTGATCAAGCATTTCTCAAAATGATCGCAGCAGGGGTTTGCATATTACATTGCACACAGATTAATACAAAACTGGATGGCAGCTTATCCTATGGCTGCATCGCATCTTATTTCACGGGTAAATAAAGAATCAAGAGCACATTAGAGACTACTCTCGTATTTAATCAAGTCACAGCCGAACATTATTTGCGCGCATGACATAATAAAATCTTTCATTTAAAGTGCTTGTTAAGTATTTATGACACAAATCACATGACCTCTCAAAATATCCTTGCTTTTTTCATATTTTATGCCTTCTGTCTAATTTAAAGGAAAGAATTAGAGCATAAAATTACTTTGCTCGGAATGGGGGGGGAGGAGCAGTGGCCACAGACATGACTTCAAATGCTATCCTTTTCCTCACCCCAAGCTCGTGCACAACAAAAGAGATATTTTGTTTTATGGCGGGA
>OMLB01054863.1:0-18846 GCA_900302555.1 Myripristis jacobus
CACAGTCGCAGTTTGACAATAGAGATTGGTTAGCTTGTTAATTAGAATAGAAATCCAACAGAATATATCATGATGCAAAATACTGTAATAATAATAAAGCTTTTGGCCTCTGAGTGAGGCTGTTGAGCATTTGTAGTTGAAATGTCTTGCAACACTGGCCGCTAACTCGTAGCACTATCCTCCCATCACTCAGCAGCTGAGAATGAAAGACTTTGGGGACGAGGCTGGGAATGTTTTGAAATGCCATCGGACTTGGAACTGTTGTTCCAAAAAAGAGTGCCTATCGAAAAATGAGTTTTTCAGTATTAGCACATGGCGATGAAATCATCACTATTTGTAACCAACCCTATGAGGTCTTCACTGATATAATTCATTTATGTTGGGGTGGTAGAAATCTAAACCGGGGGTTCAAATGCAAGACATGGGTCTTATTAGGGAAGGGACATTAAATTGAAATTCAAAACAAAAATGTGACAATACATATCATAGGGCTGAAAAATACATTGCAATGTTAGCTATATTTTTTTTCTGTTATAGTAAACTGTCCCTCAAAATGATATTATTTTCATGGTGTAATGCCATTTTTAAATATCATAATGTAACAAGCCAGTGCCTTTTTTAGAAACATCTGTGGCTCAGACAGTTACATTGTATCATGGTTGTATTAACTTGTGAAGTCCGTATCAAATTGTATCACCTCGTCCCTAGACAAAATTGATGGAAATGAGTTGAGATGTGAGATGTGGCAGAGTTACAGTTGTCAAGTTGTGCTGTCATTCTTGCTCCACAGAGAGGTGAGAAAGAGCGGCTGATGCATGAGCGAACTCAGCTGGAGCAGAACCTGGAGGAGACGCGTCAGAGCCTCTGTGGGCTTTGTAAGAGTGTCAGCATCGAGTCCGGCCCCGATCAGGACCACTCGCAGCTTCTTGCCAAGCTCTCCTCCCCAGACTTCCCCATCTCAGACCTGCTCACACCCATGTCCTCTCCCGGCCTCCAAGGCAAAGACCAGGACTCCCAGACTGCCGTGGACATGGTAAGCTGCCCCTCAGAGTGTAATGCAAGTGGACCAACCGCAAACTCAGTCCAGAGCAACCCACAGACAGAGGAGGGAGGCTCCCCACAGAGCTGCCCCGTCTCCCTCCTCAACGCCTGCCTGGACATGAACAACAACTTATAATTGAACTCCAGTTCCATTTGTACTCAAGCAGGAGCGGGTTGGAGACCTTTTTGAGTATTTACTGTATTCCCCTTTTGGGGTCGATATGCTTCCCTGTTTCTTTCTACTGTATGACTTTCTGCCTGGTATCTGTATCTAACGTGACAGAGGAATTTCAATTCTTCCTCATTGTATTGTCAGTATGCATTTCACTGTAGTAGAATATGAAACACATCATTCATATTTCAAGGTGCATAAAAGTTTCAGGAAATTTCACCAAGCTTCCATTTGCAGTTTAGGAATTTGTTTTATCCACATTCCTTTCTCAGGGAAAGTCATAGGCCAACTATGCATTGTTGGTTAATATAACTATTGTTACAGCTTTCCACCACCCTCCTCACACACAGCTGGGAGAACAGAATACATGTTTCTTGTATTCCATTTAGGCCACTTTTCATCTTCAGTCTCAGTCTGTATCATATTCCACCAATACACTGTTTCTATAAATATGCACAGCACTGATGTAACTTTTAACAGTGAAGTGAAACTATTATAGTTAACCGATACCTTTTCAATAGCATTATCTGAATGCAAATGGCTAATTTGAATGGATAGCTGTTACCATTGAAGATATTTGAACGGTTCCAGTGTGTCTAAAAGCATTATGGTATAACATAAGAAAGTATGTTTTGATGCAACATGTGCCTTATGTTCGTGTGTATTTGGAATCCTGAAAGATCAAAGTAAAGGCAATCTTTGTATTTTTTTTGTCTCAAGCACTGTTGCACATTAACCAAGAGCCCCTATTGATTGTATCCTCCTAATTTTAGGTCTGTCTGCAGGCATGTTGATTATTTTTTATTGAATGCTTTCATGGATCATACATTTAAATAAATAACATTTTGTGTACCGAGTAGTGCTTTATTTGAACTGGGGAGGAGTAGGAAGAAAAAGGGTTTTGCCACTTTGTAGATGTGCAATACCTCAGTTTGGCCACAAGATGGAAGTGTAAGTACTCTTTTCACCATGCAAACTAACATTAAGGTAAAACTGCTCCAGTTTTTCAACACAAGAGAGTTGACTTAAATGTACAGGTAAAGACTTGAAGGTGTTAAAGCTTTTTAACCATAAGACAGAAATGGAAAAAACATGTTATTCTAAGATGTCAGGCTGGTCAATCTGCATTTTGTGAATATGAGATCCACAGCATAGCTTTAAAAAAAACTCACTGCTGAGCCTTGATAGCTCAAAATTAAAAAAAACAGGAAGAATCTGTATGTGTAATGTTTTTGGACTGAAATAAAACAGACCAAAATGTAGCTTAGTCTAGTTTTGTCTGATTTAGCTTCATAGCGACCCATCAGGGATAGTCAGGACAGGCCTAAATGAGGGCTGATGCTAAACTAAGATGATGGTGATAAAGGAACTAAGCTAATAGTGGGTTTGGCACACAAACCTACACATCCAGCTCTCCTGCAACCTGAAACTACACAACACTGTTTAACACTGTTGAAGCTCTAAGCCCAAATATTACGTCCCAAATCAGTAAATATTGCCCAGAATGTCAGACTAACAGCATATGTAAATAAGTATGGAATAACAATGAATTGACCAAGAACATACTGCTTCACATTTTTTAAGATATAAACTATTGAGACATTTTTTTTAGCTTCACATACTGTTGTTTTTTTTTTTAATGTCTTATTTGCACAGTTTTGAGGATAAATTCACCCAAGCTGACTCCTGCATCCTCCACTCACTGTAAAGTGGAACACAGAGCAGAGTTTCATGTATATGTAATATACATTTTAAGTCCCATTTTTATTATGGTGTTCAGATCCATGGTGAAAGGTGAGGCGTTTGATGCTCCCAGCAACAAATAAAACACGAGCTGCTAACACACCGGATGCGTCTGGCTGCTCTCCAAAAGCCCCTCAATGGCATAATTTCCGTGTTAGTCTTCAAGCATCCAATATTAAACCTATTTAATAAAGCAGTCATTATGGTGAGTGCGCTTCCATAATCTTATTGACCTTCCTCACCAATCATTTGCATCAGGGCAGCCCATTTCTTATACTGAGCCAGTGTTTTTTTGGCACATGGGCCCGAGTTTGAGTGCCATCTCAGGACAGTTGCTTTTGCATTTGAAACATTCCTCATCTGAATTTTGGTTTTGCTGCTAGTTACCCGGCTTAGGTTTATGCATAGGTAAGTACCAGCGTACCAGGTGGTAACACTAGCCAATAATCCAAATAAGATTTACAATCAGTCAGAGAGGTGTCACAACACCGTATCCATCACGGTGTGAACAACCCTGTGTTTATTGTTGATATAAGTCCTGTAAGTCCAGGCCTGACTCAGCTGATGAACTGAGCGACAGACTGTGCAATTATAACGTTTTTTCCATCTTTGAGGTGCCAAAAGCAAACTGGGCTTTAATATAAGAATACTGGTGAAGGTTGAATTTGTTATGGGTCACAGGACTATAATGTATTCATAACGGCCCCACTGCTCCGAGGGCTCGCTCTCATTTCAGAATGGGATGGGCGTCTGTAACAGGCTGGGTCCGACAGACCAAGAGCAGCCGTTTTGAGAGAGCCATTTCAAAATGAAAAGGCTATACATTGTCAAAATATGTCTGTGTTTATATTTTTCCAACAGTGAACATTGCTTGCCTGGTGGTTTCAGGTCCTACAGGCTGGCCACTGTGGCGGTAGGGACAATGAATGAAAAAGCAATCTCATTTTATTTTCCTCAGAACACAATCCTCAAGGTTAAAAAGGCGATTACCCCTTCAAGCCTGGAGCAACTAATAAAACATATAGACATCCTTGAGAAGTTGTCTTACACACGCGCGCACACACACACACACACACGGAAATTGTTGCTCTAAACTCAGTGTCTAGTGTCTCATCCAAAAGTCAAAAGGATTAGATAATGATAATGCCACAGACAGGAGAGAGATACCATCTCCCTGGGCTGCCATGACACACATCTGTAGAAAATCCTCAAGTTGGTTCTCGTCAAAACCAGCATCACCTTCAAATGCCTAAGCACGCCAAAGCATTATGAAACGGACCCATTTCTGAGTTGTACCACTCAAAAATTAGGATTTTTTCCCCCCTGGTGTTTGTATATTTCATGTACAGTTTGGGTTTTGGAGCATTGTAGCGCAAAAAGTAAGATTATCCTCCTTTGCTAGCTACACAGGAAGAGAGACTTGATTTGAAGAGGAAGCAGCTGTGCAGCATGGCAAGGTCAGAGGCCCATAATCCCCGGCCTCATTCATGCGAGATTAAAAACCTGCTCTGAGTTCTGATTAAGAACGCAGGGTTAGAAGATTAAAGACCCGCAAACAAAATGAAAGCAGTTTAAGCCCAATCCTGGAATTCATCAGAATACCAAAAACCTTAAACTGTCATTACAACGTGAGATTAATGCAAAGCCTCCTTGAACTCATATCTGTGTTTATATATCTTCTGTGTCACAGTCTATTTTTCCTTTTCCCGAAAAAAAAACAGAGGGAAGACCTCACACTTCCCTCTGTGTCGTGTGTGTCCTCCCTTTCTCTCAGCTTCCCTCTGCCATCAAAATGCTGTTCTCGGTCATGGGAACTGTCACTGGCAAACCCCTGAGAGAAATACTGAGACAAGTACAGTATCAATATCTGCAAAAATAAAACATGGAGGTGAAAATCAACAATCCTGGTTGATTTGATGGTCACTAAAGACAATTCTACCAAGGTGTTTGTCTCGAATTTCTCTATCAAACCCAACATAATTCCAGTGATTATCCTCTGACATAGAGACTTCAGATTCACTCTTTCAACTCTCTACACCTGTTCCCTCTCCTCCCCGTCCTCCCTTTTGTCTGAGGTTAGGATCAGGACACAGGTGGCGAGGCAGCAAATACGGATTATGAGTAAAAACGTCTGCGAGCGAGCTTGCTTGTAAAACCCCTGATTGCTAAAGATAGGAGGCCGAGAACATTTCTGCTGAGAATGTCACGGCAATCAATAAAAATACCTCGAGTGGCACTTCTGGAGTTGAAATCATACACTACTTTTCCTGCAGGGTAGCACTGACTTTTTTCTTGCTTTAGTCATTTATGGGTAGGTCCTATTGGACAAGCTGCAAAATTGTGGAATAGATTGCCGGCTAAAATAAGTTTTGCATGTGCACTTTCCCTTTCAGGAAAATATTGAGTTGTAAAGAAAAGCAGGCAATCCACCAAGTCAGAAACCAAAATCGCTGATTTGATTATCTAAGTCCTCTGCCAAAGCAAACACAAAATCATATCCTGCATATTCTAATTATTATAGGAGCAGAAGAATAAATGGCAGGAGTGGGAATCTTAGACTGAGCGGTGTATATTTGTTTGAATTCCTGTACCTACAGTCAAAAACCTGGAGAAAGACAATATTTCAAATCATCCATCCGAGCACAAGTGCCCTGGCCACGCGAGTCTTGTTGAGCCACTGTGTCCTGACTGATTACAAGCCACACGTACTGTGGACTTCATTCTAAGGGTAATACACAGGAAAGGGGCCTGTATCCCATTGACAGGATTATAGAGTGAAGGCCATAATACTATAATCTCCCTGCAAAATGAGAGAAACTAAGGGACAAGAAGCCCACCACTAGCTCGCACTCTGGCCTGCAACCATCAGATTAACAAACAGCTGGTTGTACACTGACAGATTACGTTCACACTTCTTTTGTTGCGGCAGCATGACTGCCTTGTGGAGTTGTGCATGTCACTCTCGAGCTCCAGACAGAGAACGATCTTTCAAAGAAGTCCCACCGCTGCGCTGACCTTTTTCCCTCACTGGGGAAAATGTGCGGCACCAGCCGTCAAAATGCTGCAGAACTTCTCAAGGTCAAGAAGCAGTTGCGCGCATTTTGCCCACAAATCTGCCAGACACATTGACTTCTAATTAACTCTAGTGTTTTGAGAGTTAGATTCGCCGCTGAATTGCACGGTCAAAGCAGTGCACAAAATAGAAATCTCACAAAGTTTTGCAGGAGGGATTAACAACTGAGGAGCAAGTCAAATTAGTTGCTCATGCTTTGACGATATCCGTTAATGATAGGGTAAAACAAGGGAATATCCCAAGACTTGTCTGTGTTATAATGCACATTAATATTATCTCTTGCCTAAAACAATTCATTATTATCCTATTAGACCCCAAGCTGCTGATCCAAATGAATCGGCTAATCATTGCTGAAACAGATTCAGAGCTTTTTCTCCTCTCTTCCTCGCCATTTATTTTCCCAGTGGAATTGCAGGCTGGCAAAACAGCAACAATTTTGTGACCACAATGAAAATCAGACCCAATCCACATCACGTTTCTGATGGTAAGAAGTGATGTATGACAGCAACCATTTTAACGACCGAAGCTAGTCAAGCTTTAGTCGTTCATGCAGTCAGAGAATCACCAGTTGAAGTTATGCCATTCAAAGCTATACAGCTGTTCCACAACTGTAGACAGGAAGTGCAAATTACAAGCCTGTGAATTTGGAAGACACAGGCAGGAGGATGCTGGCAGTTACAAATAATACCAAAGGAAGAGGAACACTGGTTTAAGACTTATTCATGGTTTACAAACCTGGAAAAGATGGAGGAAACCTGTTGTGTGTGCAAAGCTGCTCTCTAAGCCAGTGAAATAATCAGCTGCCTGTAAACTCCTGGTTCAAGATATGTTAGGGTTTAATTTCTCCTGGAAATTCCTCCCTGCCCAACGTGTTGCATTGAGTGAACAAGTTAAAACAAGATTTTAAAATGAGGGATATTGGATTCATCTTTATTTACATCAATATAAAGGTGTAGAACAGCATTAAAATAGACTTGAGTATCCTTGAGGGTGAACGGCAGACTATGTCTTTGTTTCCTTTCTGAGGCTGCGTTTTGTATGGCAGAGGAGCATACTGGGTAATCCCGCCCTCCCCTTGGCTTGGATTTTGGTCTTCACTGTCCTGTGACACTTTAGAGAGGAAGCCAGGTCTTCCATCACAGCGCTAAAAGAGATCAGCTGTCGAAAAAGAACGGACAATAGACAACAGACAAGAGCAGACATGGATAAAACTGTGGAGGCAAACTCTGGTTAAACATCTGAAACACAACAACTGATGCTGTCAAATGCTGGCAACTGATCCAGATCCTGTGATGCATCGTCTGATTTCTGGTTTTCAGGGCACACACAGGGAGGTTCACCGTCGTGCCCGATGATTTCTGACTTGCATGGCCAAATTTCAAGCCGGCTGCTCTTCATAAAAAGACAATGCTTATAATTGGCTGTCTCTGTGTTTTTGTTCATTGGGGATAGCACTCAATTAGAAAGTCAAATAATTAAAAGTGTGGCCCAGGGCAGTTAAACCTTTAATTGTGAATATTTAAATCTTAATTTCAAAGCTATAAATCACAGAAACAAAACTCTAATTTGCAGGGTCGGAGTTATGAATATATGCACGTACACTGGAAATGCTCTGTGGACAGTGAATGCAACACTGGCATATTTCACAGAATGTCTGGATTTTTGCATCCAAATTAGCATTATTTTATGGCAGAGCTGCCTGAACAAAGTAAGAAAATGTGCTGTTGTCTCTTGGAAATCATCCATAATCGCTTTTTTTTCTCCCTGCAAATTGAATCTCTAGATATTCATGATGCGACATCGCATACGAGAGGGATGGGACAAACCCTTATCTCATTTCTGGAAGAGTATGGAGGTTCACAAATATCCACACTGAACAGTCCCTGGCCATGAATATAGTTATCTCAAACTTACATTTCTGTAACTTTCTGCCTTTAAATGTGAAGCAAATCCACGACAACGTAGTGCCAAAGTAAACAAGGCCCTGCTACCTGTCAGCTTTTAAACCAGTTGTGCCTAATGTTGGTTTGTGGTCCACTCACTAGTGATGCTACTGTTTACAAGCGTGTGAGTGCAGTCTCAGTGTGAATGTAGTCAAGGCGGTCTGGGATGCCGGAATCTACTGTTGAGTCAATATCAGTCAAAATCCAAATAATCAAAATATCAGCAACTAATGCAATGAAACATGATTCCCATGCAATGATCTGCACACTCCTACCCGCCACTTTTCCTTTTTGCATTTACTCCACATTTCTACTTCAAATTTCCTGCACTTTAACTGCATGAGTGACAGTTGAACTGATCTTTTGTTACCACTACTATCAAATTAATGAGGGATGCACTGGCATGTTTTTTTTTTTTGAGGCCAATATTAATATCCAATATCTTTGCACCCGTCATGGCCAATATGATTCCAATATGCATATTTTGAAGAATCACAGGCTAAATGTAGATATAAAACAGTACGTTGACAGCTATATTAAGTGACATGCTATTAGGAGAAAAGGTCAGGTAGCCAAACGTTGTCAGTAAAAATAACGTAGGGTCGCTTTTTAAAGCCAATAACGACCAATATCGACTGTCTGCCATTATAGAAGTGCATTCCTGAAATTAACCATTAAAGTGTAACTAATTTTTATGCTATGAAAAAATAAAGTATGAAGGAGTGATAGCAGCGGAGATTAGCTAAGTAAATTGTTTTCAGTGTTGTGCAACTCTGACATCACGCAAACAATGACAAGTTATGGTAAAAAATAAATTTTAAATGTTTTGCTTGTAACAAAAGAAGACTGTGATGATGTTCAGCAAAAGCGGCATCACAGAGACGGGGGTGACAGCTCACTGTAGGTTGTGTGGTGTGTGCCGCCGGCCGCTGCAAGCAAACCCTGCAGAAACATGGGAGCTATCACACACAGGCACAACGACACACACATTTATGACAAGACCTCCGAAATGACCTCAGATCCTCTGGATGTTGACAGCCGACACCCAAAGGCTTCCCAGGTGAAATCAAAAGCGCGGGGCGGCGATAAAATCTCCGTCCACGAAAGGAAGAGAAAGCTGCATGCAGAGGTCGAGCCACAACGAAAACCAAAGCAAGCAGAAACAAGAAGGACATGATGTAATGTTCTCACATAACTTTAGTCATTCTGACACAATGCCAATGTGATGAGACGTATACATGCATCTTCAAGAACTGATACAAAAACAAAACGAAAACCAAAAAAAAAAAAGCATAGACATGAAGCAACTTGATGAACAAAATCTTGAGGGATCGCTCGTTCATAAACAAACTGAAAACAACCTTCATTGCATTAATTGAAAGACGTTTTGAAATACATGAATACATACAAAAGTGGTAAGAAGAAGTGCTGTTACGTCAAAGTTTCTGTGTGCGCTGTAAATATGAAAATCGCAGACGGACTACAACAGTATACTGTCACACCTACTGTGCTCACTGTCGAGCTGAGACACATTATCTAGACGTGGCGGACAAGCCTCCGGACATTTCACTTACCGTCACTTACCTTATCACTTACTTACTTATCATGGCATGACAATGACATTGTTTCCCCACATAAAACAACATTAAAAATCCTCTGATTTGATAAAACCAGCAAGGCCAAGATGGTCAAGTGTTACGTTGTCAGAAGTCAACAACCATCTGTTGTCATAAATAGGGTCTTAAATGTTTTTGCTCCAATTAAGACTAAAACGGTCATGTGCTCTACATCAACACTACTTCAAACACTACACGCTACAATAAAGAAATTTGTTTTTGATTGTAACACTGCAGTTCTTCACATTCAAACTTCAGCTGTAGATTTTTTTTTGTTGTTGTTGTTGTTGTTGTTGTTGTTGTTGGCCCGGTGATTGCCGTCATCCTCGCAGACAACAGTGATAAATGCGGATCAGGCTTGTGACAGTCTTTGATCAAGTCACCTAGTGTGTGCTAATACTTGTTGTGCCATTCACACTGGCCGACACTCACCTCTTCAATGTCCAAGTTTTTTCTGGATTTGTAAATAAACTCCCCGATAGCTACAAAAACTGACAGGACAAGTCCGGCCGCCAGCACAATGAAGATGCCGCCGATGTTCTCCACGCCCAGGGCGCTGGCCTCTTTGCTGTCCTCCTCCGGGCAGCCGTTGCCCCTCCACCACTTCTCCTTCATCATGTGCAGCTTCCCTTCTTCCTGCAGCTGCAAGATGGCAATGGTGACCTTGTCTCTGTAGGGGGATCCTGGGGGGGGAAAAAAAAAAAATCAGGATTTGAAAGAATATATTTTTCTTTATTACCAGTTTTATAACCTTTGTGCTTAGCTGATATCTTGTCACAGTCAAAAGCATCAATTAAAAATCCTGCTGATTCAACTGCATCGATCTCCTGAAGGAAGGAAATAAAATGAATCGCTCTGACTTCGGCCTGAACTGATGTGGAGTGATTTGAGTGGAATAACTCACACTTCTTCGAATAAAAACTAAACAAAACAATCAAAATGTGGTGATCTGACAGGATATAATGACTTGCTACTTTTTTTGTAAATACATAACACAAAATGCAGAAGCTCAATGAGTGTGTTTAGCCTGTGTTGGTTATTATTTGGGTGCACATGTTCATTTTGGTTATGATTACTTCCAGCTTCTGGTTTCTGTTGACCATCACATCACATCAGGGACTGTTTAGTCTTGCTTTAATTATTTCAGCACAACAGTTGCTTATTTTTTTGTTTTCACTGATAAACAAAACACATCTGGACTTAAGTATGTATGGATTTGTATGAATGCATAACAGCTATGAGCCTACTTAGCCACTACATTAAAGAATAAATAATTTAGTGAATATTTTAAAAAATAAATAAAATAATGTTTTTTGTTTTTTTTTTTACAATTACAAGCACATTATGCAAAACTGACCAGGGCCACTTGAGGTGAGACTCAATTGACAAAAACAATAGAAAAGCTTGTAATCTTCCAGTAACTCCACATAGACTCAACCATCCAATTACACATTTATTCCACATTTTTGGAGTCTAAAGAGTCCTCAATCCAACTGATCTTGGCAATTTTGCATAATATATCCTAGGTTTTTTGTTTGCATATCAGAAGAAAAAGGATAGCCTTACTTTACTGCACTTGCTTGTTAATGGATGTATAATCTTGGCTAAAAAATCAAATCTGAATCAAATCGCTGACTCCAATCGTGGTTTACATTCTCAAATAGGTCCAAAACACAAAATCTCAAATCACCAATGAGTGAATCCTGAATCGAACTGAATCCCTGTTACGCCAAAGATCCCCACCGCTATTCATTATTGTTGTCATTGTCTGGTTTTGTGAGTTGTGAGTCTCACCGATGGGCGTTCCCACTCCGTAGCCCTTTGAATCGATCAGGCCCCCGATCTGCGTGAGGTTGCAGTTGCGCTGGCTGATGTACTCGATGCTGGTCGACTCCATGAGAAGAGCGTAATCCGTGGTGAGGACCCTCTGAATCCCCTCACGGTTGTTTTTCACCAGGGCCGTGTTTTTCCTGCTGCTCATGAACGCCCACATCTTCTCGTAAGTGGAGATCTTAGATTTCTGTTGAATAAAGAAGGAGGATTTACGGGGATTAAAGTGTCTCTTCATGCTCAAGGCAGCAGTTCACAAGTCAGAAAAAATAAAAAAATAAGAGGTCTGAATAGAAAAGATGTAGGTGCACTATGTAAAACTGGTTAAAGTGAGAGCCTTCAAACTCAACTGACAAAAAATGTGGCATAAGCACATAATTCATCAGCGAGTCAGGCAGATGATGAGCATCACGCAGATTAGACACTATCAAATTAGGTTCTAATTACACGCTTTTTTCTTTTTTTTTTGTCAGTGGAGTCTAAAGAGTCCTCACTTAAATTGGCCCTTCTCAACTTTGCACAGTGCATCTTTAATGCAAGGTCAGTGGTTGGCATTTGTTTGAAAAATATCAAATGAAACAGTATCTGCCCATCTGAATCGCAGTCTGCTCGTCGGATTTCAAACATATGGGATGTGACAGCGTGGACGTATCTGCTTTAGTTAATTAAATTTGCAGCATACATTCAGATAGTCCAGTTGCTATGCTACTGGTGGTCTGTCTTCATGGATGGAGCCTCACGTTTGACTGTATGAAGGCGACAAGTTGCTAGAGTCTAAACCTTCAGCCCTATTCGTCAAGCGTATGAGCAAATTATCCATTTTTCTGTGTCAGTCCATCGCATAGGGCACGTCACGTTATTCTAACACCTGAGGATTAATGCTTCAAGGGTAAAACTCATCAGGACAATTAACATCAAAGGGTATTCTCACTGCGTATTGTGTATGTAATTGCGTATCTCTCCTACGGCTCCAGGCTTACCTTCCTACTTCTCAGCACAAAAGAGTCTTTTTTTTTTTTTTTTATTGATGATTTTGGGAACGTTACCTTAAAAAAGGTCATGGTGGAGCCGTCTCTTACAGCACCATACTCTATTTTGGTTTGCTTGGCCAAGTCATCAGCAGAGTCGATCGGCGAGTCCATTCTCTCCACGGTGAGAAAGGCAGCCAAGTTGGCAGTGTATGACGAGATTATGATCAACGTAAAGAACCACCATATTCCACCGACTATCCTCGTGGAGAGCGCCTTCGGCATCAGCTCTGACCCTGCGAGATTGCAATAACAGGAGATGATAAATGGCACAAAGAAAGGCAGCAAATGCAATATGATAAATCTAAAATAATATTAAGCCTGACACACTCTTTCCCAGGAAGATTAAAAGCCTTTTCTGTCTTTTTCTGCGACCAAATGAAGTGTCTGACGAGCATAAAGCACTAAACCATATTAAAGTAATCACTGCGAGATTACCTTGCTGCATAAGTGCTCCAACTCCGAACCAGACACTGTTTATCAGAGTGAAGTTGTTTTCGACCACATCGGAGTCAGGGTTGCAGGGGTGAGGGTTGTACCACTCGTAGGGAGTGAACCTGCAGGTGCACAATTAAACAATCACAGCCGATCAGGCAAAATCACTCCGTTCCAGCAGACCTTTCCACTGCATTAGAACATTTTCAACATTTTAGTATGCACACCAGCACGCTTAACGATTAGTCAATCTCTGGAAAGTGCTTTGTTAAGAATTTCTCTATTTCCAACTCTCATTACTGAAAAAGTAGAGAGGGAAAGCTAATTCTGACTTTATTCTGACCTTTCTTCGGGGGAAAAAAATATTTCATTTCATTTCATTAGGAGCGTCACATTACTGTGGCCAGCCTGCCATGTGTCTTTTAGAGAAAGTTTCTAATTGGAGGGCAGCTGCATTTAGTGTATGGTTACCTGTGGCAGCCAGTGTTAGTGGCTGACTCTTAATGAATGCAAAGCAAATTAGGCAGAGCAGAACTAAATTTACTTGTGCCATCGACCATGATTAACTTGGAGAGCCAAACTCTGTACACACACATTTATAGACCATATGTTACCGTTTTGCCCCCTTGGTGTCCTTACAGCAAGACTGACACAACTAAGCTTGTTGGCCAATTGGAATCAGATGCATTTTTTATGTACATCAGGGGATTATAACACTATGAAGTAAATTCTGCATATCTCATTTAACTGTAGTTTCATTTGGATTGGAAGCGTATAATCTCAGCCATCAAAGTGCTTACTGTATGTGTGTGTGTGTGTGTGTGTGTGTGTGTGTTTTGCTGAGCGGTGCTTTACCTGGCGATGACAAACAGCACGCAGCTGACGCCGAGGCACGCCAGCAGCACGTACATCCAGATGTCAGGAGAGAGCGGGTTGAGGAAGGAGAACACCCCTGGATTGGTGCCATTGGGTTTGTGGTAGAGGATGCTGATTCCCAGCGTCATGAAGGGCTTGGAGAAATCGATCACTTTCTCCCGCACGTAAGTGATGGTGAGAGGGGCCACGGCGAGATCAGCCACCTGGCACCGAGTGAAAACATCAAGCAGTGGCAATATTGTCCCATTGAAGTATCGCAATATTTTATATTATCTCAGTATTTCAACTCATCAACACAGCATTTAAATTAAATGTTTTGCCGGTTAATTAAAATTGTCTTGTGTGTAATCAAAATTACCTACACACATTATTATAAAGAGAACTTGGGAACATTTTAATACACTTTTTTTCATCAAAAGGAAGTTAAATAATGAATCTGAAACAAAATTGAATACAAAATCAATGCTGCACTTTCATGCAAACACTGCAAAAATAATATAGTTATCCTATTATTATTGAATGGCTGAGAATTGCTCCCACTGATACAAATAATACACTTTGCAGGAAAATGTCATCAAAATAACTAGGCCCAATGTTAAAGGACTTTCTTGCTGCAAAAATGTTGTCCTCAGATCTCAGGATGCACATCAGTTTCACAAGTTTCACTAGCAGGTTCAAGTCCTAATGAGATACTGGGGTGAGTAAAGTACCTGTCCTCAATGCCTCGTGTGCCCAAACCTAACAGGTGCTTCATTTAATATCGTTTTCCTTCCCTTGATTGATGGTGATGAGCACTCACGTGGTCAATCAGCTCCCGCACCATCCCGTTCCACTCGCCCTTGTCATTCTGAGCTCCGTACTTCCCGTCAGAAACCAGCTTCACCTCATAAGCGAAGCCCAAAATGTTGGACAGCTCCTTCAGCAGGTCGAGGCAGTAGCCCTCGAAGCGGTCATTCCCGTACAGCGGCTTATCGGATTTCTTATACATGACGTAAGGGTTTTCCTGCAGCAAGGCACAAAGCAAAGACGATATGAGAGGTCTGATCGAGACGCTTCCTCACCAAATGCTGCCTGACACCGATTTGCTTTCAGCGTGTTCGTACCAGAATAGTCGTGACAATGAGGGTCCTGTTGGCCATTGAATCAGTCACATTTGTGGATGAGTCCTTGTTGTTCTCTGTCAAATTAAGGCCTGTTTGCGAATTCCACACACCGATCTGCGAACCAAGAAACACCGGGATCACAGTCTTAACCACGCTGAGTGAATAATACGTTCCAACTTTGTGTCAAAGAATAACAAAGATAATTAGTTCCCAGCGTCATCTTCACATTACAGGTCTTAGCTAAAGGCAGGTAATGCGAAGGGCACATCGGGCAAAAGGAATAAGTGCTAAGGAGTCAAAACAGACAAAAGGAGAGGGAGCAGAAGACGGGGAACGGGAGGGAGCAAAAACAAGAGGAACATAACACCCAGCATCTTAAAAACATGTAGGTGCCGTGGCCTTGTGCAGAAATGTTGAACATTTCTCTCCACAAGTGCCTGGCACACATTTTCTTACGAAAAGGGGGAGGCATCACACAGGGCAGCGGGTGGAGATAATTAGTCAATAATTTCACTATTACTTTAGTCTGCCAAGGCAGCCAAAGTACAGACCTTTTTCCACACTTTATTCAGGCGGCTGTTGCCCGCGATTGTCTTGCAGAAATAATAGAAAGAAAGCACTTTAATTGCATGGTGGTGTACTTAAAGCAGAGACTAACAACAATACTAGTGCCTGCTTCTTCTCTAATGGTGAGGTGGAAAGTAACTCATCACTTTAATTGCTCTGGTTACAGCACTAAAATACGCTTCTGAAATGATTCCACTTTTAAATAGTTGTGCCTTTACTTCTACCTCTGGTTTATTCCCCCGCGTGCTTACTTGAGTTTCGTTTTTTTGACATCAGAGCAGGGAGCGCAATCAGATCTGTCATTTACGGTACAACACAGTCACTCTGGAGCTGACCTGCCATAACTGATAACAGCATTGTTAACGTGATTGAAGGAACATCCACAACCTCTGGGCTGAAAATGATTGGGTGCAAATATTTACAAGGACCTTTGCCAAAACAGATAAGGACATCATTTTTGCAGGTAAAATTGAACCTTGCACAAGACGGGCCTTAAAGGCTCCGGCTCTCTCCAGGGAGCAGCTCCTTTACTCACAGCCCGGGTGTCTGCACAAGTCATCTCTCTGCGACGCGGGTGCAAAAGAGCTTAATCAGCGGTAGATCTTCTTGTCTAAAACATTTTTACACCCTTTGCAAACTGTGCTAGAGTGTCCACCATAACGGCATCTGCTGTCATTACAAATGTGGGTCAGATGGTTCACCTTCTCCAAGCCGTCTTCCTTGAGGCTGATGACATCTAGATCAAATTCTTTCCGAAGGCCGTCTGTCCTGTTTATAATAATTTGTCCTGTCAAGCCATTCCACTGCGCCTGTGGGGAAGAGAGAGCATAAAACTAAACAAATGAATCCCTCAATACAGAGCAAGAGCACAGAAAAATGGATGCAGTGGTTGATATGAGGATGAATTACTGGCGATTATTCAGCGATGAACATTATGAAGGGCTTGTTTAACTCAGACAGTGTCTTAATGAGTGTTTTTGCATCAGCTGGATCCTCGCAGGAAACGCCAAGTGTGTGTGAGTGTGTGACACAGCTGACAGTGATGGAAACAGAGCAGGCGGGCGTGGCCTCCCGCACACCGAGAGCTGTGGGTGGACAGCAGAGCTCACAGACTGTAAGTGGGTGCAGCTGATAATGAGGTGGGCTCGGTTAAATAACAGGTTAAATTTCCATCACTCAGAGCTGAGAGAAATGAGCTGCATCTCAATTCTACGCTGATAAAGGAGGATGAGCGATCCATTTCCTAGATCTGAGACAAACGAATGTCCCGAGCTGATACTTCTGCAAACACAAGCCCACGACATTTGTGTGATTTTGAATTCTCCTAGATGAGACTCACACTCCACTGTACAGTACTTATAGCACAGTCTGGCTTATCTGAGTCGGGCTGCTGCAAATCAGTGAGTGTTTTCAGCGACAAAAAGAAATTTCAAGTCAAAAAAAAACAAAAAAACACAGAGCCTTTGTGCTTCAATGTCTTGTGCTGTTAGTCCTCTAATAAAGAGTTACGTCAACGATTTCAGAGCGAAAGAAAAACTGTTTTCATCCGAGTAAAAAAATGAAACAAATGTATCCTTAAACAAGAGTTGGCATGCTATAATATTGGGCTTCAAAAGCACCATTAGACAACACAACCGCAGCCACAAAAGAGTGAAATTATTCCAACATCACCAAGTGCCACGCTGCTTTATAGGCTTCACTTTATGAGTGAAGCTAAAAGCAACACTAATCTTGGCTCTAACCAACAAGGAGAAGTGCAGATTACTGACAAGGCAGTATTTCATAACACACACACACACACACACACACGCGCACACACCATAGACACATTTCAACAAAGAGATATTAAGATCTCGAGATTGAATGTGATGACATTATGAGGAGCATTATCTGCTAAGCGTTGACATTAGTCTGAGACGTGAAGGGCTTTGTTTTCCATCGAGGGTTATGCTCTTTGATTAGAACGTGTCACACAGTCTTACCGCACACATCTGTGAGACCCGCTTGACCCAACGTACAGATTTATCCTCGTCATTAAGTCCCTTTGTAAATCCTCACCAATTTAGAGTGTCTCTCGGCACCATGCGCTGGTGTCACATCCTGATCACACGAGCCGTCTCTGATTGCGGCGTCCAGATTGTATGGAGGCTCAGCATGAGAAAAGACTCATCCACTCACTCACTCACTCACCCTCGACGCGCATCAGTCCGATCTGCACATTACAAACGAAGAGCGCGAAGCAAAACGTCTGGCACACGAAGCTTTCTCTAAGATACGGACGTTTTAATCTGATTGTGTGTTTTTCTGTATTGATCCCTGCAGGGAAATTCTCCATTTACTCTCCCTCCGCCACACAGAGTTCAGAGAGCAGCTTCAGCTATGGAGCAGCGACCCAATATGCAGTGTCTTGCTCAAGGGCACTTCAACAGAACGGATATCACAGTTATTCTCAGTAAATTACTTCTCTCTTTAATATGCGAGGCAAAATACATTTTGAGCTGATACGAGAAAACACATGAGATCCTGCAGGAACGGATGGCAGGATGTCATGTTTATCTTGTCGCAGATAAAACACAGAGCAGCGTGGCGTTTAATCACCGACACACAAAAACCTCACATTTTCTGCTTCAGCTGGTTTAGGGAAGAATGCTGATCACAAATCTATTTAGGGACGATATCTGCTGAGACTGTTCAGCAAAACGGTTCGTTTAATCTCACATCTATTCAGCCCTCCACGCACTTGGATTCCTTTATTTCGAGGAAGCTGGGCGCTGCCCGTGTCCTTCAATGCCCCGTCACCTCACCACTTCCCACTGAATAGCTCATTTGTCAAAGAAACATCTAATTAGAGAGCGTAATAGAACAAGAGAGGCTATTACATTCAAATTATGTCTAAAGGGAAGTGACAAAGTCAGCTTCAGTAATTAAACTGGAGTAATTACAGCTGGACAAACAACACCTTTTTCAAACCTCTAATACTTGTTTAGTGTCATTGTGTAGCATGCTATTGTCCCGTCAGCAGTCAAATAAACAGTTTATAAAGAAATTAACAAATCATTTTTAACAACACAAGCTTTTGGAGACTTATCCAAGCCTCCTTCAAACTCAAGAAGAACAAGACGAGTTAGTTAGGGAACAGTTTGTTGGATTGTTTGAAAGTTTAATTATTAAATTGTCTCTTTCAGACACAAGTACCTGCGTTAAACGGCACCGTGTGCGCTCGGGAGACAGCTCTCATTAGTTACAACCGCAACCAGCTGACAACCCGCTAATCCAAGACACGGAGCGGCGACGTCAGCCGCTGTCAGCGCGTGACATGAACTTTCATTTCTTGAGAAGAATTATTTTGGAACACAAAGGGTCACATGCATTATTCTTTCCTCCCATCTGATCCCCAAACTCTATTGTTTCTGCCTCTG
>OMLB01054864.1:0-30450 GCA_900302555.1 Myripristis jacobus
TGGAAAATCGATGGTTGTAATATATATCTCTATATATACATATATACATATAGATAGATAGATAGATAGATAGATAGATAGATAGATAGATAGATAGATAGATAGATAGATAGATAGATAGATAGATAGACAGAATTTTTTTAACTTTAATATTGACTTTCCTCTACAAAATACATGGGTGAGAAAGTGCAAAATCATTACCAATAAATGCACCTTTACAGTTGAATGAGCAGCAATTGCATTAAGTCTCTAATTGAACGACCACATAATGGGCAAAGTTCGGTCTGGCAGAACAGTCAGAGTAATGTATACCAGCCTGCCGGTGGCTATTATAGATAACCTCTAATTAGAGCTCATTAAAATTACAGCCAGTTTATTTAGAGACCATCCCTTTATTGCTGGTAGGACTGTTTGGTGTTATTGCTGCTTCCACTTCAGCACCCCAGCCCTCGTGATTTGGCTGTTTTCCATACAGGAAAGCTCCTCTAGCACATGTTAGAGAGGAACAATGTAGAGAAGTGTTTACATTTGTTTACGTGTATCATTTCACCCACTGAGACATAGGGGATGCTGTTCGAAGCTGGAGACAATGCTGAATATGTTTATTACCTTCAGAAACATTCAGAATGGTTTAATTTTTAATGCTTACAAGCCAACAAGGTTTGTATCTGAATCTCAGCGCAGCGACTTGGAGAGGAAGCTCGTGCCGCTTCTTTTGATCGATGGTCTGAGCTGCAAACATTTCAGGCCACCACACCAGTTACTTTACCCAGCAATGTCATTTACTACAATTTCCTGCTCAATACGTGTAAAAGGCAAAAGGCTGAAACATGGAGGCTACAAAGTGTTTATTAAATTGTGTGAGTGTAAGTGTGCAGTGTTTTGCCGTTATTCTTTGAAATATATCAGAAGGTGACCTGCGTTTTTTGTGGGGTCAGGCTTTCTGAACTTAACTCACTTAAAAAATAGTGCTGGAGTTGCGATGCTACAAAATGCTTTCTCTGAACCTCATTTTTCTCTATCAATCTAAAGCTTCTCCCGTGTTATTTCAGTGTTTCCACTCAAGCTAAGTCTGGTTTTGGTTGTGTTGCTTCCATTCTGCTGTCATTATTTTAGATTGAATTTCGAGGTTTTCCCTCCGTCAGTCAGAAGGGAGGGAGGAACCACGTTCAATCTCCCGAGCTGAGTTCTCAGAGAGGCAAAAACAACCTGAAACATACAACTTTTATTTAGGTGAAACAGTGACCAGGGAGACCAGATGACCCGGGTGGCAAATCAACCTAACCCTAACCCTGCTGAAGTGTCCTTGAGCAAGACTCCAGGTTCACCGAGATTATATTACAAGTTAAAGTTACCTGTTTTTCTGCACTTCAGCTATTTGAGCTAAAAACCCTTTTTATCTTATTCCCAGTAAATTTAGCCTTAGAAGTTTAGTGGATTAACACTCTGAAAGTCTTCACTCCACCTACAATAATTTGGGGGAGATGTTGTGAAGTGTCACTGAATTAGGTGCAACCTTGATTTGCATGGCCTCGTCTGCAAATACATAGGTGGGAAAATGATGAGATTATTCCACCTGCACAGGCATGACCTGGGCAGCTGCAAAGAGCGTTTAATGAATCCAATGGTATTGTAATTTGGTCATTTTGGACATTGCGCTCTTCACTCCCCAGACCTTTTGTGAGTCTGACCGCAAACCTCTCCCAGCTCCGTCAACAAGTAGAAAATTTCAGCACGGGGTCAAGTATCAAATGTCAAGTGTCACATTGCATTACGTTGCATTAATTGTCAATCTTTGCAAGCAATACGTGGTAAAACCTGTCAATTATTCCTGAGGTAGCTGTAAAATTGCACTCCTCAGACTCTACAGAACCAATTTACAATAGGATAATGTCACCAACAGTGCCACAAATAAATTTTAATGAGAAGAGGAAAAACAACTTTTTTTTTTTGTAGAAAGCTCCTTTCAATAAGGATGAATAATACACAAGGTAGCCTTTAACCCCAAAGAAATTCAGTGGAGTTCTCCTTGTCATGTGGCTATAATTGGTGCATTTAGAGAATTCCCACCTCCTCTCTGCTCAAATGGTAAAATTAGAATTTATTGAAAAGCTATTCTGATATTACAGTCTTATGTTTGCATTGACTATCTGCCCATCCGCTGGCCCCGACTGTCTATTTACATCTGTGTCCGCCTGCCTGTCTGCATGCTCACATATCTCCAGCAACAATCGAGGGCTCTGACAAAAACGCACAACAACAACAACAACAACAGCTCTGTGCCCCTCTCTCCCTCTTCCTACAGGAAAATCTGGGCTGTCAGAGAGCATGTGGATTCATGTTGCCCACACATCTCTCTGGATTATTGGATTCACAGGTGAGACAGTGCAGAGCTATTGTCATGCATCTTTCCCAAGGCTGTGGATTCACTTTGAAGTCGTTTTTCCCCGGGCAGCTCAGGCAAACAAGGTGTGCAGTCAGGGGAAATTAGCACAGAAGAGATGAAGCCCAGAGAGTGCAGTAACCCAAACCCATTTGTGCTCTTACAACCCCGCATTATCATCGCTGGCGTAGGTTACTCGGCTTGTAAGTAATTGTTATTTATAGAATATAACAAGAAGATTGCTCAAATTGTCTTTTGCCCACTGCATGCTGGGATGGGCTCCAGCCTCTTACAACCCTGAACAGGAATAAACCTTTATGGAAAATGGATGAATGGATGGATATTTTGATTAAAAAGTGCATGACTTCAAGGTTGAAGTTTTTTTTGTTTGTTTGTTTGTTTGTTTGTTTTGTTTTGTTTTGTTTTGTTTGTTATTTGGGCAGAGCCCTCGGTTGGATTGTAGCAAAGATTGTATCTGTAATAAATGGCACTGAATGATTAATTTCAGGCAAAATCTTGTTGGAATACTCCAACATTTTGGGCAAAATAGACTGAGACAAGTTGTTTGATATCTTTTTCACCACTGTACATCCAGTGGTACAGTTCCTATGGGTAGCACTTTGTGTTAGCTTAGCATAAAGACTTGAAGTCTATGGGAGTCATTAGCTTAGCCATGTCACAGTGAAAAAATAAACCTTACAGCAACTCTCAAGCTGCTAAAATGCTGCTGTTTTTTTTTTGTTGTTTTTTTTAATTCCAAGATGTGCATTTCAAATACACACAGAGGTGAACATGGTATCATACATCTTGTCTCAGTGTGGGTAAGTCATAATAAGAGTATGTTGCTCAAAATGTTGGAGTATTTCTTTATGGAAACATGATTTTGCCCCCAAATGAAGCATCTGATGGCATTTAGATACAACCTTTGTAGCAAAGAACCCTGAGGCTCAGCCCAAACGTAAAAAAAAAAAAAAAAAAACCCTTGAAGCCATGCATTTTTAAAATTAAATATACATACTTTCATCCATTTTCCATACCCATTTATGCCTTTTCAGTGTTGTGAGGGGCTGGTGCCTATCCCAGCATGAAATAGGCATTATCATTCATTCATCATTATGCGAAGCTAACATAATGGTATCCGCTGGAACCAACCCACTGGGTGTACAGTGGGTGAAAATATTATTGAACTGGATCTGGATATGTTGAAAACAGGATATTTTGTCCAAAAAATTGGAATATCCCTTTAATGAACAGCACAGTTACTGTATACAGTACAGTGCCATACACTGGTCTCATTTTATTCATTTTCTGTTGGCTCTATACTAAACAAGAAGTCTAGCTCGACAGTAAACAACGCCTCACCAAAATGTGCTTGAGTGTAGCCTTTAGCCCCCTCCCTCCCACACACTGTGACATCTGAAAACCTGCACAGTTGTCACGCTGCATCCTCTTAGCCCACCAACTCGCCTCACGTTGAAGCGACAAGAAAGGAATCGCCGATGCAGGAGGAGACAACACCTTATCAGCCTGGAGCAATAAAAGAACATAACGAGGAAATTATCACCTCATTCCAGGGTTTGGCAGGTATAATGTATTTCCCATGTACAGCGCAGATTTTGGTCTGTATTGTTCGACACCCCCTCCAGTGGTGGTGGACTTGCTGACACCGTCATAACACAAATATAATGTTCCCTGGGAATAAAAGTTTGGGGCAGATATTACGCCACATGAGTCCTAAAAGTTAATCTTTCAGTCTGTATCAGCAGAACAGATCGAGCCAGTGCGATACTTGAGGATCTCAGCTCTCCGATGCTGGAGCTGTGGCTGAGATTTGCTCAAGTTGACAAATACTGATTGGACCGCCCTGGGCCAAAATGAAAACCACAGCGTGTGTGAATTCTTTGATTTTTATCGACTCCCTCGTCTTCTTTGAAATGAATTATTTACACCGTCAATTGATTGTCAGATTGACTGAGAAATCAAACCTTGAGCGCAGCTGTGTGGAGTCTGTGAGCTGCATCACATCATATATTTTTGATTCGCAATACATCAAGAAAATGCTTGTTTTAACCTTCCTGCCTCCTAACTAAATGGAAGTCAGATGTGAGTGATAGATTACCCACCTCCACGCACAGGTGACCGAGTGGGATGAACAAGAAGGGAGTAATCATGTGTGTGTGTTTGTGTGTGTGTGTGTGTGTGTGTGTGTGCATGCGTAAGAGATTATCATTCTGCAGATGCCATCACATAATCTCTATCCTATCTCATAGATAAAAATCACAATATTTTGCATCCAGTTTTTTAATGAATAACAGCTCACCCATGATATCTGGAAATCTTATATTTTACTTTGTATTTCACACACACAAGCCGCATTATGCATTATAATATCAAGTAGTTCATCAGTGTACTGTGGTGCCTCTCGTCTTACTTACTGAGTGTTATAACACACACAAGGACCTGAAGGACCTGCCCTTACTTAGCAGTCCTCTTTGCTGTACGTGGAAATATTCTGATTTACTGCTGGAAGTGAAATTTATTTTTTGCCCTGTCGTAGATTAGAGCACGTAATTACTTGGCAGAGAAACTGGCTCACATGGTTAAAAGCTGCTAATGCTTGCAAAGGAGAGGAAAGGAAATATTACAATTTTGAAAAAAAAAAGGCTCATTTATATAGATTATTTGCCCTCTAGTCTGATGGGTTTTGCATTGCTTTATTTTGCAAATCATCCATCTGCAGTCGTTTAAATTCAAAGCTCTTGTGACCTGAGAACTGAGGGATTCTTGTAAGTGTTGCTTTTTTTCATGGCGGAGGCCGTGTGGGAAAAGTGTATGTATTATTAAGCTGTACGGGGTTGAGAGGGTACAGGCGCTACATGAATTATACAGCATGTTACTTGAGCCGTAGTCTTCCTCACTCTTGGCTGGTGCTGCCCACAGGCTCAACGTGCCGTCCGCAGACTGACTAGACTGTCATTTTGCTTTCGCATGCAAGTCGAAACAGTCCCATGGACAAAACAATTTGTGATTCCCTAAAACCATTACCAATTTCGTCTCCTGTAGAAACAGCCATTGTTTGTGAGGACTGTGATTACTGTCGCTTTCATTCTCTTCACCCCAGGAATGTATTTTCGTTATTGGCACGAGTGCATATTGTTTCACATTTTCTTAGAAATTGAATCACATAAAACCCCGCGCGAGCTCATCCACCGGCCGTGACCCTGCCTGTTTTCATAATGTGAGGTGGCTTCATGCACAGGTGCGGCCCCTGAACGTAACATTCAGTTTTTTATATGGCCTCAGCACAAGACTATAACCAAATATCCTGACTGCCTCCTACTACTGGCTTTTGAAACAGCAAATAGTTCAGTCAGACCTTTTTTATGCTACAAAATTAACTGAACCAACATAAAGACAAAATGCAGAAGCAAATAAGTTGAGAAGAAGTTAGTTTCCACAGCGCTTTTGTGAGAAGTAGGCGATATTTTGTGAGGGGGATGGATACTTGGTGGCTCTCTCTGTGTAATTTGTTTGAATTCTCATTGACAGGCCTCATGCCTCGGGGACACAACTCTTCATCTGATGTCTTGCAAGTCATGAGAGAGGGGAACAAATGGCTCAGTGCACTTTCCCATAATCCCATATCTTCTCATTCTGTAACATCATTCTATTTTACAGCACTGGGAGTACGGGGAACCAGAGAGGGACGGGAAATTGAACACCATCACACCTCCACACATTTATAATTTCCTCATATGTTTGTGCCAGAGTATAATGCTTCGGGAGCGCCACTGCACTTCTCCGTGGTGCACTATAACCGCACTCCTCCACATGCTCGCACATCCTGTATGGAGCGCATACGTCCAGAGAAAACATTAACGGCCAGGTCTTAATTGTGCTTATGTAATCCATTCGCAAATGAATTGTGATAGCAAGAGAAGAGAAGAGAAGAGAAGAGAAGAGGAAGCCGCCCTCAGGTGATCCAGCCGAGGCCTTCACTGCTTTGCTCCCCGTGGCCGTCCTCTCTTAACGCCTCAGTGATGTTGCAGATGGCTCCTCTCCTCCTTTCCTCCCCACAATGCCTAGCGTGCTTGAGGCTGCAATGCGGGATCAGGCTGCGAAGCTCCCGCAAGCAAGCCACCTCGCCCGGCATGCACTTTGCTCTCCGTCACTGACCAACCCCTCGCACTTTGTGAAATGCATCCCGACGGCCTCCTGTTGAATCTCTACCCTAAGAGGCGGTGTGTGACATGACGTTTTTCTTGGCCCACTTGTTTTCCCTAAGACCTGCTGCACGTTTGATGTGTGATTGGCTGTGGAGTGCAAGGTAGAAGAGAAGAGAAGAGAAGAGAAGAGACAAAGGACAAGTGTAAAGCAGCAGAAAATGTATTAGCCCGCTCGGAGCCCAGGCGAGACGCATGACAGCCTGTTAAATTCTCAATGATGATGTAAGTTAATGTGGCATGGTAGCACAGGCAAGTCGATCCATGCCTGTCAGCTTTGATGGAGCTGCAGCCCACTGCCTGCCCATCTTCTGTCAGGCGAGCTGCGCTGACGGGCGGAGGGATGAAGTGAAAGAGAGATTCCCAGCACGTTTACAGCGGCAGGTCAGGTACTCCGTTAAATCCTCAGATCAAACCTCTCTCCGTGCCTCTCGGTGTGTTTCGGTGTCAGTATCTGTCTCTCTCTCTCTCTCTCTCTCTCTCTGACTCGCACACTTAAAACACACTTTGCATTGATTTTGATCTTCTTAAGATTTTTTTTCATATATAATATTCGACCTAATTTGCTGCTGTCTGATGAAAACCAGCCAGCTTTTCAGAGATAAAGTATAACAGCCTTTTTTTGTTTGATTTCCATGCCTGTTTGAATTCTCAGCCCCTCTGATGAGCCGGAAGACGTGACAGTCTATTTTCTCGCTCGCTATCTAGGGCGGTGGAGGCAATCTGTCAACCTGCAGCACCTCTCACACCCCACTAATCTTTGTGTGTGTGTGTGTGTGTGTGTGTGTGTGTGTGTGTGTTTGTTTACACTCATGCACACATTTGTAGGTATCTGTGCCCTCACTCACTGTCTGTCACCAGTGTGTGAGGCAACCCATGGTGGTTTTCCTCTTTTCACGGTTCTTCGGGTCTCTACACCTATGGAGCTGCTTTTCTTCCTACAACATCAGCAGGTTACCAGTAAAAAGAAATGCTAGATGAGCTTAGACCCACTATTCACTCTGGCAGATGGATCACGGGTGCCATGAGGGAAAACCACGGTAATTGTCTATAAAGGGAGGGGTGGCTCAGAAGCATGGCACGGACAAAATCCCGGCCAGGGTTGAAGGTTAAAGTGTGGTTAAGGTTTAAAGATCAAACCCCCCCAAATAGGGACATTAGATTTCAAGATACAAATCCCCATGTAATCACCTCCTCGAGTATTGAATCATAAAAGCGGGTGGAACCTTTACAAACGCACCGCTCCTGAATGTGTTCTTGTTGATTCAGCAAAAAGTCTTTTATCTGGAGGCGGAGAATGAAAGAAACCTAGCAATCTGGTGTTTCCCGGCATTGCACAGCGTTGCAGCAGAGGGCCAGTGAGACCGATAGCACAGAAAATGGTATAAAGCAGCCAGCAGTAAAGGCATGCCGTCTCCAAGGTCAAATCACCAGGAGACTGCTTAGCCTCACACAGCAGGCGGGGCGGGCTGGGCGGCCGGCTGCCGTATCGGAGGCGATGGCAAACACTTGGAAGAGAGTTTATCAAAAGCAAGCAGATGCTGTAATCATATTTACACTGTTAGCGCCGCTGTTTTGCATAACATTAATTAGGTTTCGCTTTTTCATGCAGCTGGCGTGAGCGACCATGTGTACGGACTTACTGAGGGTGTCACGACGCTGTTGTTCCATTATCACTTAATACACTGAGGCCCTTTTGTAGAAATGACATTTGATGACTGCAGATTTGCCAAATGATTCCTTGGTTATTATATATTATGAACTTATTCTGCACAGCCCCACCAGGGGAGTAAGAGAGGCCCCCGATCAATTTGATTCTGTGCTTACACAAAATCGCTTATATTGATTGCATTTTTTTTTTTTTTTACTTCACATGATGAATTTATTACATAAACCAGACATAGTTGCTTTCAAATAAGCAGTTTGTGCATTTAAATTTCCCCCATAAGGCTTGTCAATCCATGTGAAATACATTTTAAGCAACATTGAATCTCATTCGGTTATTAGCATCGCAAACAACCTCACGGATGAATCGTTTTGCGTAAATACGGCATAGTGTCTCTGTGGCTGTGTCACTGTTGTCCCCTACACTGTTAACCCCTCTCACTCTGTTGAACAGCTCTGTTAAGAAAAAACGATGCAGGGCTTGGTGTTTTCAGTGTGTGTGTGTGTGTGTGTATAGGAGACATCTGACATCCACGCTCTTAAAGAATGCATTCACATGTCTATACCCTCCCACTGTATGTCCTCGTTCTAACGGCTTCAGGCTGGCACCATCTGGTTTGATGTGTTTGGGAATTATTTCACAGGCGTACTTATGGCGCTTAATTCAACAGAATCGCTAATTTATTCTTCAGTCGTAATGAGGCTATGTGCAACAGAGCTACAGAAAACTGTGAATTCCTCTGGTGGAAATAGCCTTTGTGCAATTCTCTAGCGCGCATGAGAGCACATCCATACATCATGCTGCCACACGCAGGACTTATAGGTTTGAGGCTTGGGACACACTTGAGCAGCTCTTGTGGGACAGCTCTGGTGTAGTGCTCTGTGTCTGCTGTGTGGATGACGGGGGCTTTACGGTCATAAAAATCCTAGAAAACTCGTGAAATTTGAGAGGCCTTGAAGTGTTTTGGAAAATAATGACTGTAATCTTGACAAGTCGAGCTGGAACCTGAGAACGGAGAACAATTAAAGTATTTTTTTATTCCCTTGAAATCAGGCGTATTTTCAAACGGTTATTATGAGATGTGTTTTGTTTGTCTTGCAGTTCTGCCCTTTAGTTGTAACGCTGCTTTGCTCGTTACACTGCAGAAATTCGGTATTTGGTGAAGGTGATGCATCGAAAATTTAACAATCTGAAAGGAAAGATTCTTCACACTGACTACTTTCAGTTTTTCTTTATGAGTAATTTTTTTTTTTTTTCTGCAGGACTTTTACTGATGTAATTTGGATTACGGCAATAACAGGGCTGAGCTATATGGCCAATATAGTCATTTAGTTGATATCAATAATTATTCCAGTATACATCAAATAATTATTACGTCATATTTATAGATTACTTATGCTTCTTTGTGTAATCTGAACAATCCAATATGCGGATAATTAGCATTATGCTTATTTCTTTTAGCCAGCAAAACAACACACAGTGCAGTTCCTGTGTGCAGTGTGTCTCCTCACTCATGACCGGGCGAGCAGACCTGCTCTTGCCACATGACCTGTGTTTTAAATTTATCCATATTTTATTGAACATTTTCTTATATTGAGGAAAATTATATTGTGACTATGATAACTGTTGTTATTGTTCCATTGTCTAGCACTAGATAATAACGCTTTTCGTTCAGTAAAGGATTTAATTATTTTTTTTCCCACCACTGATCATGAATATAGATAAACAATCATCCATCAAACAGTCACTCTGCAATAATGAATTTCTTATTGTTACATTTTCTGTTGTGTTATTTGCCCACCTCAGGTTTGCTGTTTTCAAAGAGGAGTGAAAAGTAAATTGGTTTAACTTCTTTTGTTGTCTTTTCTGCTTTTTTATTTTTTTAATTTAAGACCTTCAAGTCAAGATTAAACCACACTGACAGACAGAGGAGTGGATATTTTTGCGGTCATGGGTATAAACTAACTTTATTAAACAATCTCTTTCAGGTAATGCAGCATGGAGACTGGGAGGGGAGGCAGAGAAATGTGGCCGACGCTCTGCTGAGGCATGTTTCTGCTCAGTGCCAAAGCCCCAAAGTACCTGAAAAGTATTCAACTCAGAGCTATGCAGTATTGCAGTACGTATAAGTAATAATTCCGAGTACTGAGTATGACAGCAGAATAACAGCAAAGTTCATATTTTAGACAATCGCCTTGCGGTGGTTTTACAATAAGGCCATTTATTTTTGATATAGAGCACCTGACTTAACCATAAATACTTACGTTCATTTTACATTTTAAGTTTATTTTCCTCCTACCTGCCTCTTAAATGTTATTAAACTCCCTCAAAGGCACGCAGGCCCATTTTCCAGTATTACTGGACATGATTCTCTCTTTTATCTTTATGTTATTGCTGTTTTACATTTTATCATTTCCTCTGGCTTAGCTTATGGTGTGCGATCTATTTGTGGAAAGCACACTCAAATGAATATGACTATTATCAGTAAAATTACTATTATCAAGATGGCTAAGGACCCCTGGGAGCTGTTGGGATGTCAGTTACTTGTAGAATTTGACACTTAATCATGTCGTATTTATGCAACATAAATGGAAACTGCTCCTACACTATAGGGTACCTATATAATTTTATCTGCACTGGTTACAGTTTACTGCTGATATGAACCGGTGCACACACAGCAGTGTACACGGGACATACACATGGACACAGCCTCTCTGTCACTTGACATGCAGCGAGTGACTACTGTTTGCTGTGATTAAAGCAGAGCAGGGCACCAGTGTAATCAACATACTGTGTATTGTACAATAAACACCATGATGGCTATGAGCTGTCCTGGCTGTGAAACCATCGTATCTCAGTGACACAGAGGACGTGCTGGCGTGTAAGAAAAGGTGAGATGCAACACTGCCGGTTCACTGGAACGGCCCAGGTTTGATTTCAGCCTGGGCCCTTCGCTGCATGTCTGCTGAAAAGTTAAACAGTATACAAGTAGAAATAAATTGATTGTTATTATGATTCCTGTCCCGCCCACTCCTTTTTTTCCTGTCCCGTCCCAGTCACATGGTGAATAGTGAAATTGACTCCAATCCCACGGGAATCCCACAGGAATCCAATGAAATGTCAGCCCTTAGTCCAAAAAGAGCATCAATAATGAATCCTAAAACAACCGTGCATTTTATGCATCTTTCAAAACATTTTTTCAACTTTGGGTCAACACTCAAACTCGTGTTGTTTGCTGGGCCAGATCCTTTTCATCCCCTCTGGAGGCGAACACAGTGGGGTGAAGTGCTCATTCTCACAACAGGGAAGAAGATGACGGGTCAAACTTGGAGGATCTATCACATTTGAATGGAGCAGCAAATACCGCCATGTGGGTCAGAGCCCAAACTATCACTTTAAATCATGAAGTAAAAACTGTCTTCCAGTGTTTTTGATCATTTATTTATCTATATTTGTCCCACAGTGAGCAACTAGCTGCAGAAAAAGAAAGAAAGAAAAACATGAATGCAGGCAGCGCTCCATATTTAAAAACTGTGAGGTGTGATGGAAGGAAAAAATACGCCCATCTTTACATTAGATATGCTTTATTCCAGACTCAAGGTCCATACAAAAAAAAAGATTTTCAACACTTGTGCTGAAAATCTGGCACATTATCTGTATGCACGGTCCCTTAAATGAACTCTGCCTCGACCACAGGAAGGCATGAACAACCTGACAGAAAATGCAGTGCCGTCTTTAAAGTAAAGGCTGCAGGTTCAGGAGGAGAGTCCACAGCTCAGGACGTCCAGGTGTGGTTAAAGGGCACGTCCCTGAGGTGCAGCTGCTCTGAGGTCCTCCAGCTCGTCCCGGGGCACTGAGGCACATCACATGCACTCATATCAAGAGCTGAAGAAGAAGCATCTGCCAGTCAAGTCTGACCTTTAGTCATGACCCCAAAAATGTATGTGTCTCACCTGCCTTTGTGTACGAAGTATGTTTCACAAATTGCATTCCCGGTGGTCAGCCTCTCTAACATCACTCAGGCTTCAAGCCAGATAAACTTACCCACTAATATGTTTTGTTGTTGTTTTGCAAGAATATGTTTTCCAAGAAATTCTGGCCACTTCCTTTAATTCCACAAATTTGTTCTCATCACCGAAGCATGGAAACAAAAGTGTGGTGATATTAGCACTCTTCTCTGGCCGCTCCATTAACAAGAACTCCATGAAAAAGTAATTGCAGTGTGTTCTCTACAGCTGATTCGCCTGATAATGAGAAGCTTTTGTTGTGTTTGTTTCTTTTATTATTATTATTATGATGATTATTATGATTTATGTGCCGCCAAAGCACAGAAAAAGACAGAGTCGAGCTGACCTTGTGGCAGATGAGCTGGTACACAGCCACTCAAGAGAAAAGGAGAGAAGGTTTTTCACTCCTGAATTCTAATTTCACACCCTCCATCACCAAACGCAGCGTAACCAGGCCAGGGGCCTTATTAATCAGAAGCTACATCTACCTGGAGACTTTTTTTTTTTTGCAGCTTTTTCTTTCCATTTTGGCCTTCTGTCCACACAAGAACTGTGTCATTAGTCACTGATAGCTTTTTTTTTCCAGAGCAGAAACTTTTTTTAAATTGAAAAGCGCACAGTTTGATAACATGACCGCTGTCACTTTACTTCTTTGTACAAGCTCAGAGCAGAGAGGTTGACCTCACACAGCTGGGATAATATTCTCCATTACTTTTAGCAAAATTTATTCATTTGAAACGATGAGTGGGAGCTCTGCCTTGTCATCTCAACTTGTTTTTTGTCATTTGACTTGATATTCTGCACAGATTTGTACAGTTCAGCTCATTTGTACAGTTTGTATTTGTACCTTCTCTTGTGTACAGAGGTATTTCCTAAAATGCTCCCATTTTTTTTGAGAGCAGAATAAAGCTGTACTCTTTCCACACAAATGTTGGAATTTATAAAAATCTAACTGAATGTGAGATTGTAGAAAAAATGGAAAGAGGAGTGCATCTTCTTTGGAAAATAAATTCAACCAGTTGCTCTTTGGTCTGGGGTGTAAAAAAAAAAAAGAAGATGGTGACTAAGGTGCTCTTGTGGTAGAAAGGTAAAAAGCCTTTACTGGTATGGCTAATGCATGGCAGTGGTTAAAAACACACCTACGTGTTGCAGCACACAGGCCTTCATCAAGGTTACAAACCTAAAGTGAATTAGGTTCATGAGAAAATGTTCAAGCTCTGCTAAAACTTGGAGCCAGGTGTACACGCATTTTGAACCAAATGAGAACTGCCAGTGGCAAAGCAGTGAAACAAAACTAAATGTCTTCATTACACTTTTAATCACTTCTTTGCTCTCCATATTAAATTACACAGACTTCTAAGAGGCTGAAATCCCAGGGGAACAATAACACTTTAATAATTTATTTGTCGCTGCAGTCTAAAAGCCCCAAAAGCAGCGTCTGCATATTTGCAACAAAACTGGAATGAAACGAACGTGAAATGATGAATGCACGCTTACGTTCACTTATTCCAAAACCAAAAGGAGCATTTTGAATGCCGTGATGATCCACAGAAGTCTTATCTTCCTCTAATGCCACATTGGTGTTAAGCTCTTTTTCTAGCACAATGCCACTAATTAGGGTTTCTCATTATGGAGGTGAGACATTCAGAAAGAGGAGAGAGCTCCACTTGGCCCTGCCACCATCACTGAGACTCAGTGTGCAGCAATGTGCCTGGCATCAAGCTTTACATTGGACTTTTATTTATTTTTTATTTTTATTTTAGGGTCAGACTCTCTCAGCTATAACAGCATTAACTGCTGCAGTGACATGTTGGATCCAAAACTTTATGAGAAATATTATCGCTTTACTCCAACTGTGACATTCTGCTGCACAGAGAGTGGAATAACAGGCACATCAACAGTACAAGCATATCAATATTCATGAAGGGCATTTGATTAACAGTCTGTGCCTAATTGTGGGAGTTAAGGGGGTGGAATATGAGGCTTATCCAAGGAGAGTTGAATCGAGGGCAATTGGACTTGTTAGTAGAGTCGTTTCACTTCTCAGACAAGAAGCTTCTTCAGCTCTGACAGACAGTCCCAGGTAGAGTCCTGCACCGTATATCCATAGGTACCCCACATATGGCCCATGCCCGAGTATGTGCTTGGGTAAAAATCAATTATATGTAGACAGATGATAAAAAGAAATAGCTTTCAGTGTTGCTGTGTTTTTGTACAACATCCCAGGGCATTGTCTATGATTTTTAAAACTGTGTGATATGTGAGGATCTGATTGTTGACACGACACCCTCGAAGGTTGAGTCAAACGTCCAGAGAAATCTGTGTGATTGCAGACGGTGAGAAGGACGTTGTCAGCGGCCTTGCTTCTTAGTTTAACCGCAGTTAAAAATAAGCCTTTAAAACAGAGTGTGGAGCGACGTGTTTGATAGCAGGTATTGGTTGGGTTGTGGGTCCTGCGTTAACGGGTCAGGTCGGGTCCGGAGCTGATTTAGAGAAAAGTGCAGGTAACGGGTTTGGTTTGGTATTGAGCTTTGTGGGTTAAGGCTGGACGCAGGTTTGTGAAAGTGGACACATGCAGGACTCTGATCCCAGCTATTTAACCTGTGTTGCATCGTTATCCAGGTCATTGTTGTCACTGGTTCATTTCATAATACCTCTATTTCTTCCGAATGCTTAACTTGTTTCCAGAATTTTCTTGAACCAAGCGTCATTTTCTTGATACTAGTGAGCTGATGTGCCTTGTTTCAATATATTTATACTGGTTCCCAGAGAAATTCCTCAAACAAGTGAAACTGCATTGGAAACAAGTGGGATTAGAAGTAGGTTGTTAGGGTCATCAGGATTTACTTAACAACCATCGTTCCCTTGTAGAGCCAGGTGACTCCACAGTGGTCATCACGACAGGGAGGAGCACTAACGAGCCAGTGGCATCAATGCCCTGGATAACAGTCCCACACAGGTTGAATACCTGGGACTCCCCAGCCGTCTGTCACAGGAGAAGAGGCCTCTTCAGTGGGAAGTGAAACGACTTCAAGAGTCGGCTAACAAATCCAGCTGCCCTCGATTCAGCTCTCCTTGGATAACCATGACCTGGATGCCTGGGAACCTTCACAGACAATATAAGGCTCGCACATGTGCACTGCAAAAAAACCCCAAAACATCTTAACAGTTCATTTAGCCTCATGTTCAGTGTTTTTTGTAAAATAAGTGAATGAATCAGTTTATTTTTTTTTCTTGATACAAGTAGGCTGAGCTGCCCTGTTTTGCCTTCTTTCAACATATTTATACGTGTTATACTGTTCCCAGAAAAATTCCTCAAATAAGTGAAACTGCATGGGGAACAAGTGGGATTATCTCTTTTTTTAACAAGACTTTAACACTGAATATAAGACTAAATGACTAAGGTTGGATTTATTATGGATTTTTTGCAGTGTGAATACCATTAAAAGATTACTGGGATTTATAAAATGGGAATTGCATGGTGTGTGTTTTTACTCTTTTGTGCACATGCAACCTTTTCGTGTGAAATCGCCACACAGTTTTATATATGTAGCTCCACATACGTAGCTCCAGAATCCAACACCAAACACCCGAACCGGGGGAGTAGAAGAGCGTGGGACCTCTAAAGCCGAGCAGTACGTGCTGCCTCTGCGCTGCTGCTCTGCCCATTTAATTCAACTGGATTAATCTCATGGAGAATCTTAACTAGAAGCGCCTCATCGTGCCCAACACAACGCTCCACTCCATCAGTGGACTAATGCACAGTATCAGGCTCATTATATGGTCTGAGCACACACAGAAAAGGTGTTTTCAATTGGTCATGCCTTATGTAGCAGTAGTTCTGTGTGTGTATGTGTGTGTGTGTCAGCATCGCTCTAAGCTTCCTCTGTTGACTTTTGAAGATGAGAGGGCAGGTGCAGCATGTAACAAGCATTAACCTTATAATATTACAGGCTCTGACATCCATTAGGATTGCGCACACATTCAGCGCTGACTGCCCTGTTCTCCAACCTTACGACGACATTCAAACTGATGTTCCAGGTGTTGGAATTCATAAGTGGAGCTTATCTCTTTGTTTTCTTGGTTGTTTTTGATTTGAATATCAGTTTCTCTTATCCTCTGTTAGATGCTGGATCACATCTTAAATTGCGATCTTATCCAAAAAAAAAAAAAGGCTGATCAAACAATACAGCATCTCCCTTTGTAGGATGATGTTTCTAATTAAGTGTCCCACTGAAGCGGTTACCACACAAAATTGCTTATTTTCTTGTGAGAAATGGAGGGGTTGCTGCAGGTGAAAGAATATTATACACTTTTTGTGAACAATACTTAGAGCTATATTTGTGCTGTAACCTTGCCAGCATGCCCTTGACTCATACAGAGAATTGTAGCAATTGAACAACAACAACAAAAAAGAAAATACACATCCAGATATTGTGAATCTCAAGTTCTTGATTTTCCTTATTTTGTATGTGAGCACAAAATCAAACAACAAAAAAGGTTGACATCATCGTTTGGGACATTTTTAGTGGAACTGCGATTGTTCTTGTGTATCATGTAATCAGGCTAATTTCATGCATGGCTGCACAGATATGCTATGCTCAAACAGAGCTGTGCATTGAATACAGATTATTTAGACATCATTATCATCATCAGGCATGCATCCTCCGTGAGCCTGGTGCCATTGTGCTGGCTCTCAAAGCCTTTCAAATTCCTCTCTGAATGATTAAACTAACACAGCTAAATTAAAATTAAAGGATTTAGCCAATGAGAAACCACTTTATTGTAAATCTCCCAGGGCTCAGAAACTTAATGGTCCCGAAAGCTATTGTAACGCTTAACAACACTTCACTTGCACACATACATTACACTTGTGCTCCTATTGGTGCTGCTATAACATTAGCACTTTAAAATGGATAGATCCATTTATCCATTTATTTATTTATCTAGTATAAACTGCAAAAACAATATTTTGCACACTCAATCTGCATTATTAATTGTGTGCAAATGGTTACATGTTGGGATTTTTAACACAGTGACATATAATAAAATCAATCACTTAACTTGCAAAGCTCTCACCTAAACCTTGCATATGCATTACTGATACTGCCGCTCTTTCCTGTATTTTATGCACATTTGCAGCACATTGCCCATACAACCTATCACATCTTGGCTCACTGAAATAAAGCAATTCAGCTTTCTGTAGACAAGTGCAATGCACACAGACCTTTTGAACTCACCAAGTGTTTGTGTAAGCATCCTTTTTGATATATTAACAAACCATATTGTGAGAGATCTTCAGATTTATGTGCATAAAATCATTTTATGACCAACACTGAAGCATTCACTGAAAGACAAAGATATCAATTGATGAGGTCTAACAACTTAAAAACTGTGAGATCAGAAGTGTTTGATGCTGCCTAATGGAGATTCAATATAGGAATGAGTTTCTGTCTGGACAGCAGAGAGTTATCGGTAAGAACCTCATGGTTATCATGCCGTCCAGGCTCCACCGTGGTAAAAATAATTCTTCCACTCATCACACTTTAATGTGATGGGAAATTGAGGTTGTACATATTGACCACCTACACAGCGTGCCTTTGTTCTCACTTCAGTCTGATGAAAGAACAAATTAAGTGGCGAGAGGGAACATTTGCGTTTCACTAATTCCCACCTCGCATTGCTCAGGCTGATTGCTTTCCCTGTACAGAGCAGATGCCGGCCTGAAGACGTGCGTAATAATCTACAATGCATCCAGAGCCTTGCATTCCGTTGCTGTTCATTTATATAGCCCCACATTAAGCATCCATGTATTGTCATTAAGCTCTCTCAACCGGAGGTTTGTTTCTGGATAGGTAATATTCACTGGCAGCCTTCCAACTCTGCCTCTGGTGCTGTGAGACTAACTGGTGGACGCCGAGGAACACCGAGTTCGTCTGTGCTAGAGATAGAAACTATTACAGCTGTAGAGTGTCTGCGTGCAACACAAAGCTAATAACACTGTCTTCTACCTTGTGCATCCATGTAGGTGGGAGGGAGGTATAGTGGACTGGGTCTAATAGGATAAACACCACCTTCTCTTAGATATACAGCTGAAGTACACACCACCAACTATTGGGAGGGTGAGGTAAACGATACTAATTTGAAATCCTCAGATCTCAGCTGGCGGGGAGGTGTGTGACTGAACACTGTGTACCGGTAGCTGTGAGATAACGAATGGGTCATGTAATTAAAGCTCAGCCAAGGTGAGGGAGGGACTGGCGACCTACAGCCACGGCTGGCAAGGAGTGATAGATGGAGTAGCTGATCAGGAGAAGTCACTCCTCTGGGAAACCTCACTCAAAGCCTTGGCAAAACAGGTTGTCCTGATATACAGCAATATAGAAGGCTGTAAATTTGCTGACTGCAGTCCGGAAGGAGAGAAAGGTACACAGAGCGAGAGAATAAGGGAGATATACAGCGAGACAGGAGTAAGCACTTCAGTATACAGTCCATATACTGTCCTATATGGTCTTTGCCTCTCTTCATAGGTCTGGCATCTAGTTTCTCCCTGTAGCAGGACTCAGCGTGTGTGTGTGTGTGTGTGTGTGTGTGAGGGTCTGAACATGAAGCCTGGCAGTGGGACCGTGGGGACAAACGATGTGTGATCGATGACAGGCTCTGGTTGAGGAGCATTGATCGGGGGGAGATTATTCAGCGAGTGACTCCTGAAAACCTTATTACCGAGAGGCTTTGAGCACAGGGGCTAAAATAATCACTGTGTCAGTGTCATCGCGCCGGGCAAATGCCAAGCGCATGAACTGGGTGCTTTTTCTTCAGCCAGGGACTCACTCTGTCAAGGGCAACGTTAAACCAAGCATCTTTGGCTCTGAGGTTTACAGAAAACAGGTAGTCTGCTCGACTCTGAATTTCAGAAACTAGTCCAAGTGCCCTTGTGGAGCTCTGGAAGAAAGCATGAGGCAATACAAACAATATTTCTTTGAGCTGTTTAGTGAAAAGTTTCAGACAGGGGGTACAGAGGTACAGTATGTTCTGAGACACACATAGAGTTCACGGTCTTGAATATAGATGAGTGCTGAATGCATGAAGTCCTAAATTGTATGCTAAGAGCACATAAGCAAATCTTCATCGCTGATAGTCAAATTTGGCCTAATTACATAAGCGTTAACCTAACATTTGACTCTCTACAAAATGTTAAGGAAAAACAATGCACATAATAGCAGTTGCTGAATTTACATGATTACATAACACGCAAACGTAACATTTAACACTCTTCACAATGATAAGGATAAAGACTGCACACAACAGCAAGTGAAAAAGGTAAACACTGAAGAAGTGGAGTGGCAACATGGCCCTAACCCTATAAACAATATAAATTTACTTATTGTGAGTTGGAATGGATAGTAAATAAGCATTAATCAGCCTCGATACTGCTTTAATCAAATGAACAACGTGCCATTAAACGAAAGAAAATAAATACATCATAAACAATCATTAGGCACAGTTGGCCTACGGGTGCTTCATTACCTAGGGCTATAGCGCTCTGATAAGGAAATTAATTAATTGGCATATTGGTATGCAAAAGAGTCACCGATCAGAACCACAGGGGGAGAGGCGAGCATCCGCAAACAGGCTGGAGAAACCAAATGCTCAAAACAAAAATAACTAGCTCTAGATGTTCAATTGTTTCTTTTTGTTTGTGTGTGTGTGTTTTTTATGGTGATTAATTTATCATCGACACATACTATATAAATTAAAGGGCAAGCATAGAGATGCAACCATGGAAAACGGCTTTTCTCTCCTGCTCACATTAACAGTGTTGCAGTTATAGGAGCAGGCAGCCCTGAATGTGCAGTGTATTTATCTGGAGGCAGGTTGGGTTCAGATTCCCGACTTAAAGCCACAGTTGACAGAACAGATGTGAATTCGTACCCTGACAGTGACCGTTGTACGACGACAGCAGTTTACGAAGTGTGTCCCGCACCTTCGGACCTGTGCTGCTGCATGTTCAGTCAGTGTCAGAGGTCATCACTGGGAGGGAGCATTCTCACTGCTCAGCCTGATGAATAAGGCATGAGAAGAGAAGTGGAAATCCAGTTGTGTTCATATTGTGATGTGTACATTTTTTTGAGATTGCTGTCCCCTCTAGGCATGGAGAATTAGTTCCCTCGTTGCACGTGAGGTGACGCAATGCAATCTGGACATCAGCCTCGACGCAAGTTCTTGAAGTTAACTTGAACATATTGTTATCATCATATTGGCACATTTTAAGAATGTCACACTACATTATGTGTTTGTTGTCAGTTGTTCAGCGTCTAATGTCAATGGACTTGACAAGATAAAAGTAAGCACTGACTTTTTATTTGTGCTATCCATTACTGGTTTTTCACTTTGAGTAACTAGACTGCTTTTAAATCTCATTTCATATGGCATTAAAAAGGTCTCAAAAAGCCTTGAATTTAATTTGACGAAACCTGCCATAACCCAGGAACATGACATTTAGAAGGACCAGGCCAGCCGAGCTACTGTACAATATTCATAACGTCTTTACGGTGCAATGATTTCACTGTCTTGGCGTAACAGAGATCTAAAAATCGCAGAGTGCGGCAACTTCATGTCACTCAATAAATGAAAGAAAAGACAAAAAAAAAAACATGCGGGGCTGGCAGAAGAACTCTGGCTAACCTTAATGCAACAACAATACAGACAATAGTGGTAGCAAGTTTAGAGCTTTGGCAAGGGGCACATTATGTAAGGATTCTCTCCCTCTCTCTCTCCCTCTCTCTCTCTTTTCCTTTCTAAGATGCAATGTGTGCAATCTGTTTCTGTGACCGCTTGTCTGCAGCTCGCCTCAGGGTGGAGCATGCCTGCTACGAACTGGTGGGCAAGTTAGACTGTTTATGCCCACATGGGATTGTGGGTGTACTATTACAGTGTGGGATGATGGCACCTTGCCTCTGACTCTTTGAATGCAGTCTTTGTTGTTTGAATCCTTGTTAATTTGTGTGTGGGGTTTTTTTGTTTGTTTGTTTGTTTTTTTTTAGTTTTGTTTGCTTTTGTTCATGGCTTGAGGTCGTGTGCGTTAAATGCCTGCTTATCCTGATTTTTATGCCCCATACTCTGTGCAGTGTGATGAAACTGTGGCAAATGTTACATCCCAGGTGAAATACCTGACACCAGCGGTTTGATTATGACCAGGCCTGGAGAGTATAAATAAACAACTGTTGCAATTGCATGTAAACGATTACACTGATTTGCTTGATGGGGGATGCTACAAGGGATACTAAAGGTGAAAAATGTTCAAATTAAACATGACAACTCAGACACCCCTGGCCTGCTTTTTACATATCTTGGGGCAAAGATGAATTTAGGTACTGTTTCCTAGCAATTACCAAAGTGAAGTGATTTGTACGATGGGAGCACTATAATTAAGTGGGAAATTGTAACTGCATTACTGGTCTAATTTTGGCCAAACTCAGTGGGATGGTGCCTGTGCTCGTTGTCTTCCAGCTTACTGGTCTGATGAGGGTCTTAGACTTAAATGCCTAACCCTAACCTACACTTTTAAACTCAAATATGATAGGGGTGATGGCACACTTGGCGCTGTTGGAGTAGCAGCCAGTTGCAAACGAGATCCTGCCACACCAAGCACACAGACATGCCAGAAGTAACATTAGCACCACCCGTCCCTAATCCTGACCCTTAACTTAACCTCTTACCTTATCCTTAACCCATGACAGAAACCACTTGAGGCAAACTGCTATAGTGTGAGGGAGCTGCAGGCATCCCCTCACTCAACAGATGCACAGTTCCTACACACACATTCCCAAATACACACATGCGCTCGGACACTAATAATTAAGATGAGCTGTTTGTGCACTGATTCTTTTTAATGTGTTAATCTGCTAGGGATGGATCCTGTTTAGCTGATTGATGCATTAGTTGGATTTATTTTCAAATGTTTTTTGTTTGCTGGGTTTTCTACTTTGTTTCTGATCACTCTCTCTCTCCTGGGATCAAAATCAAAATCAAACAAGAGTAGACTGAATGTAATGGATATATTAGTTGTAGCAAGGGTAGATGTTTGTGCTTTTATATTCTGGGTGGATGCCGGTTTGTTTTTCTTGGTCCTGGTTGTGGGTAGAGGGGAGTGTGTCACCTTGTTCAGGCTGCAGGCAAATCTAATTTCGTTCTCAAATCCGATGTTTACATCAGACTGTCCGCGCCGTTATTTACAAGTGATCAGATCGGATTTGTGTGTCCAGACATCACCGACCTCTCTGCATGGGTTGCTGTGGTAACGATGTAGGCATCAGTAACTACGTAAACTGGTGATGCGGCTTTACAGCACAGAAGCAGGAGAAATGTACAGAAGCCTCCCCTCAAAGTGTGAGCACACAATTTATTTCAGTGTCTGTCCACGGACTGTCCTCTGTGTTGTTCCCCATACTGCTCTGCCAGTAGCAGTCTGGATTCTGCACCCCTGTCACTTCTGTCTGGATTTGATGTCACCGTTGTGAGTGATGCAAAAGACAGTTTGAACGATTCAAGTGTCTGGAATGAGACGCATCTGTAGAAATCTGATTGGAACTGCATTTCAAACCACCTACAAATGTGGTTTGGATTTGATTTGCAAAAATCATATTTCACAGGTCTTTTCCCTGTCCAGACAAAAAATCTGGATATGCCAAAATAATAAAAAAAAGGATTTGGACTGGAAGTCTGAACACGGCCTTTGTCTCTTTCCAAATGCTGTACATGTATCTGTTTGAAATGTAACAAAAGACAGAGCTCTGTCAAAACTTCTCACTGGTTATATATTTCAGAAGCCGCTGTCATCCTCAGTCACGTAACAGACAGTCCACCATCAAATCCTTACAGGGCAGGGGCTTCTCGGAGTCTGCAGCTGGATACTCTTGCACTGCTGACATTTAAAAACATATTAGGTCTGATGGTGATGCTACAAAGCTAAAAACAAAATGTTACTTATCTATACATGGTTTGCACATCCAGCTTTCCTCACAATTTATACTCATCGGGTTAACAGGAGTGTTGCAATTAAAGGTCATAATTTTTAACTGAAACATGATATCTGATACAACAGGGGTACTTTGGTGATGACTGGCTTGAGGGGTGCCTTCACAAAGGGCAACATGTTTCCCTTTGACACATCAGCTGTGATTTCTCTTACAGAAAGATGATATGACATGAAGCATCACTATTACAAAGCTGTCCCTTTGCTTGTGTCGGCCTGTCCCTCACAGCAGGGAGAGAGCTGGGAATGGCTGCTGTGGAGCAGATTCCTTCTCAGGCTGAATATCATAACAGATAATTAAACTGTTCTGCGAGGTGAATTCCAGGTCTTCCTGCCCATTTTTGCAACAAAAGACTCTTGAATTTTTTGTTGTGACAAGCAAAACAAAATGTGGACATCTACGAGAACAGTGCGGAAATACAACCTCAAGGACTGAAACATGAAGTGCGCACAAAATTCACCAAATTTTGCTGAATTTTATTTTCCACTGTAGCTCACTCGATCCATCACAGTGGCCTGTGTTGAGACTCGAAATGCCAACTTTGCTAAAGAATGGGTTTGACAAGTGGAATCGGGGGGGAGTTTCTATAGTATTTTACTTTCTTGACGTCTGTATTCCCAAGTACACTTTCACTGTTCTCACTTTGCACCGCAGTTGAATTCCAGCAGCTCTGCAGGGCTGACCCCTTTTATGTGCGGGCTTGTCCCACAAATAAAGTGTTACTTCTGGCACAGCCCTGCGACTATGCCTGAAGCACCGAGGCTCCTGTCATCCCCCCCAAAGCATCTGCACATCACACAGAGCGGAAAGAGAGAGATGGAGGGAAGAGGTGGGGTAGTATTCCTGAATGATTCGTTAATAAAATAGAAAACTTCTCTTCTGGTAGGTGCATTGATAAAAGCAGCGCAGCTTTCATTGATGGAACGCCAGGCGACCTTTAATCCAGAAAGAGATGGAGTGGAGAAGAGAGAAAATCATTGTGTGGAACAAAGCAGCTTCCACAGAATAATGAAAAGAAATGGATGCGGGAGTAGAAACAGACAGGATGATGAATGCAGTTAAAATCTCCTCTCTATATTTTCCCTTCTCTTTCGCTCTTTTTGTTTTGCAATTCAGTCCGAGGCGATGGACAAGTAAATGCGGTGCCGTGTCTTTCTTTTACCGTTTTGGATGTTGTGTGGTTTTTGTAGAGATGTATTTTCCTCTCTCTAATTAGCGACAATGATTTGCATTGGATTCAGTAACTTTGCTTTTGCGGCGTCCCCGTCTGTCAACTTATTTGCCTGCCTGGATGTTTATTTTCTGTCTGTCTGTTCCTCTGCTCATGAGCCCAGCCGTTGTGTGTGTGGCCTTTTTCCAACTCACTGTTAAAAGACATGTGCAAATTAAGAAAACGGTAAGAAAATGGTATCATTACACTGCTCCATAATAGACTGCTGCTGCATGCTGCCGGTGGGATGACACCCCTATTATACAGACAACTGGAGCAAGTCGCAGGGCTGTGTCAGCATGATAACTCTGCTTGGAGCTAGAAGTCCTCCTCCAATAGCAGAAATAGAGGTGCCACATGAAAAGATGTTCCAGTGCAACGATAGTTCAACATATTTTCAGAAGGAAGGTAAAAATATTTTTAAATTGAAATACTTTTTCTCATTTTCTTTTTCGGTCCACTGTTATACAGCGCATGAGTCCATCAGGCTCATTACTTGCACCCAGCTGGACAGCAACATCATTTTGAAGCCTAAAGCAAGCTCCGTTAGATTTCTTTTGCTCTCGTTACAGCAGATGAACATTTTTAAGGAATGATTAGTCTCTCAAGCCAGTCCCTCTCCTCCACAGTCTTTGGAGTTGCTATGTTTATGGGTTGATAAGCACGTGAACTTCCACCTCAAGTTTAATTAGTGGAAAACTGGGAAATATGTGATACTTGACTTTCCAAGTTTTGACAGCAAAAATGGCCAATTTAAAAAGAAATGTACGGGTGGAGCTTGACAGTATATAATTATAACAATGGCGCCCTGAGATTTAATATTATTGTCATTCTGTAATTTTGGCATATTGTTTTTCTTGTCCCTTAAGTCCCTTATTATAGGCTAAATGCACTTAGCCCGTGGGACTGATTGACTGCCAGCTTCTCCTCAGGAGGTCCAGTCTCTGTAAGAGCCTTTGTTCCTCACTCTCCTTCCCGATGAAGGTCTAAGGACTGAAACATTGTGCACTGTCAATAAAGGATAAGTGTTTAGACAGTGAGAGGGAATCTTCTTTTCTTGCCAATGTAAGAAGTGGAAAAGCATAAAGAAAATAGTTTTTGATTTTGTTTTACTTTGATACTGACACTTTTTTACTTTTTTGACACTGGCAAAACTGGCCAGACACGATTTTTATTGGTCAGTAACAATGTATTCATGGCAAGGACGCACAAAGATGTTGAAATATGTCTATGTGCAATTATTATTAAAAATTTGTTTAATTGCATCAGGGTGCCACTGAAGAAGAGCTCAACTGATTATTCTGACTAAATAAAAGTGATAAGTTGTGGCAAACCAGACATCTGACATCACTTCAGTTTTAAACATTAAAAATACAGACAGGCACTTGAAAACATTTGATAATTGTGGGAGCAGCACATCGGACCTGAAAGACTAATGGATGATGCGTAAGCCACTTACTGTATGTCTTATGAAACGTGAATTCCTATAAATTTTGTGATATCCTGTTTTCGGCTCTTGGTGTTGTTGGTGGTTTGCATGTCTTTTTCAGGAGAACACCATAGGCCTTCCACAGAAGTAGATGCTGCTTCCATTTATAGCTTGGTTATCATTTACTTACACTGTAAATTGTTATTATCTACAAAATAAGTTTTTTTTATGGCATGGAAACGGTAAGAAAGAGCCCACTTGTAGACAACTGGGCAGAGGACAAAATGTATTACAAAAACACTTTAATGACAGCAGCAGGCAACATCACCTTGTAGATGAGTCTGCAGGTAATAAATACACTGTCAGTCAGTCGTCCAAAATCATCATTAAATCAACAGGCAAAGGCAGATACCAAAACTTTCTGAATAAACAACTCCGGGTAACTAACAGGAGCGGACCACGTGGAACAAACCAGGCAAATGTGCGATCTGGCAAAGACCAAATGCAACAGACAACAGGTGCACACAAGGGACTCATCAGCAGACAAGATGCAGCTGGCCGGGTGGAAACAGGTAGGACTCTGATTGGCTGATGCAGGCAGGTGAGGCGGGAACACAGTGGGTAGGAGTGAGGAGGCAGATGGAGAACAGGTGTGCAGGAGGGAAGCACAGCAGGTGAGACAGGAACTGCAGGGCCTACAGGGAGACAAGACACACACTGAGGGAGAGAGAGAGAGAGAGAGACTGAAGTTGTGGGCCGGGTAAGAACCTGGGAATGTCATACAAATAACAACAACAAATAACAGTTTCGTCTACTGTACAATCCAGAATATGTGAAATTATTGATGGTAGCTGTTCATGTAGAGGTGAATTTCTGAAGTCGAGATCTTTTATTTGCTCCATGAAACTGCCATGAAACTAGAGGAAATTTATGAGGTCATGTTGCTGTTGTGCATCATTTCTTTGACTTGAGGTTGTGTTTGGATATTGCTGATACAGTCTCTCCCTTCACCATTTCCCTTGTAGGATCCAGGCCTCCAAGGCGTGGACCCCACCAACAAATGGCATGTCTGCCGTGTGACTGGAGGCTGACCCAGCTTACACAACAACTTTCGCCAAACTAGGGTTTGTCTTATTTGTCACCCTGGGGCCACCTGGAAGCATACTGGAATAAACATCTTCCCTCATCACACAGAAATACAACGGGACTGGAGGATGGTCTTTTCCTCCGCTCAAGGACTTGAATGGTCTCACTGGTCAACTGATCCCTGAGTTAACATCTACTGGGGTCAAAAGGGACAAATTCCAAAACCGTGTGGTGATTGCCTGCTGATAACTGGTGATCAACACCCCAGGAAACCCCCCCCACACACACACACATAAACACTCACACACACTCACGCAAGGACCTCCTGATTCCCTCAGGGGCTTCGTTGCACCCTACAAAGTGGACTTTATCCTCCTGAATGGACTATGCAGCTATATGAATACCGAACATTCAGCCAATAATAAGGGTCAGGCTTGTTGGAGAAGCCTGAATTACATCTCCTTAAATGGAACTGGTAGATGTGGATGCGACCGTGTTGTGATTGTGTACTTGTGTTTGGTATCATTGTGCTAGTAAGGTGGAGGTGAGGTCAATTTTTAGGTGATCTCCAAGATTCCTCTTGCAGGTTGACTAATATGAAAATCTGTTAGAGGAATACTTCGATCCCAGGGCAATTAATTCCCTGTCTGTGAACTCCCCCCCCAGGCGGCCCTGATTGGTCAGTAGCCAGATAGCCATCTGATTGGCCAAGCTTTTGTGCCTGAGGAGGGGTTGGAAAGGTTTATAACTTGTGTGTACCTAAGAGAAAATCAGAGCTTTTCCATGCGAGCTTCTCACCCCAAAGCCTCCGCAGGGAGAGCTTTTTACAGGAGAGCTTTTTCCATCCGAGCTGTTTCAACCAACACGCCCGCAGAGTTTCTCCTGCGTGACTCCGTTCCAGCAAGCGTCCGATCCATCTCGTGTCTTAGCTCCGACTCTGCACGCCGCTACCCTCTCTGTTCTCCTGCTGCAATCAGCTGGCCCTCCGCCGTCGACACCGCGAACTTCGAACCTCTGGCAAGATCTGCTTCCAGGCTCAAGCAAGTAACCTAACCCTCTATTTGCCACTTCTCAGTCACTGTTGTTCTTATCCATTCCATGTTTTTTCAATCCTCTTTGCCCATTCATTACATGCCTCATTGTTTGTTTGTCTGTTTGTGTGTTCGTCGTAATCATTTATATATTTCATTTACCATAGTTAGTAGTGTATAATCAGTAGTTATAGTAATAAAGTGTGTTTAATTCACGTCCGTTGTTGTGTGGTTTTGTGAGTGGAATTCTTGATCCCTATTCGGAAAAGATCTGACTGCCCTTTTTTTAATTTGATTATTTCCAGGCCAAGGCTATCATCTGTAAAGGTGTAATATTCCTGATATAAACTGCTTTTCTGCCTCATCACCAGAAACGTAGTTTCATCTGTCATTGTTGCGTCTTTCATCCGGCCCAGTTGCCGTAATAAACTAATCATCACCCTTAAAGTGTTGAATAGGCTATTCTTATAATTTCCCCATTATTTATGATAGTCTATCCAAGCGAGTAATCCTACATATACCAATAAAAAAATTGTATAATGTATTTATTGTGCATTGTTAATTTTAAATACACCAATAAATACAAAATAAAATAGTAAAAAAATTGCATTCAAATCATCCATAATTGTCACACAACCATGCAAAGAAAACTGGAAAAGTTACTTGAGACAGGTGGATTCACCCATTAATCTGCAAGGTTTATATGTTTTATTATTCTTTCAAAACAATATAAGTTCTGTCAGCTTACATCTTTATCTTTAATGCTGTGCAGACATTCCGAATTGCTTGTTCTCCTTGCTCTATCTGGATGCGCACAACCCTCTCTACAGCGAAGAACAGGGAGTTCCAACGGGTCTTATTGGGTTGGAGAAACTGCAGCTTGCATTCATGTTCCACTGTTTCATGAGCCATGGTTGATCTGCTGGGTTTATTCCACAGAGCATGACATTTTACAAAAGCAGACTGAGACAGCCTCTTGTAGGTTTTGTTGGCAGCCCCTGCAGCAGTGGCAACAAGATTGAGGAGATGGCATGCACACTTGTGGTGCCTTGGAAATTGTTACTCAAAGCCTGTGTTGTCATCTAGAATAGCAGACACATCTTGATACTCCATCTCTGACTCACTCTCATCTTCTGATGAGGGTGGAGTCTCTCCACGGGTGGCTTCCTCCTCTTTCTCCTCACCATATTATCGAAAGGCCTTGAGGAAGTTTGAGCCACTGTCTGTTGTTCTCCTGGTCACTTTTTCCCTGATGTGGTACTCAGAATGTATTTCCTCTAATGCTGCAGCAAAGACATCAAACGTGTGCAAGCCTTTGACAGGTCTACATGCCAATGCAACGGAGTGCCTCTCCAGAGTGGTGTTGTCTATCCAGTGACAGGTTACACCCAAGTAGCTTCGTTGTCTGGCAGACCAGCAGTCTGTTGTAGTAGCAGCATAGTTCACAGCATTCTTTTGGATGATTATGCTCTTCTTGTGCTTTGCAGCTTCCTGTATTCTTGAGCATAGCGTTTTCCTTGTCATTGCTGTATACTGAGGTTGCATGGTCTTGAAGGATGGTGTCTCAACCACAGAAAATGGTTGGTTGGCCTCACATACAAAATTTAGTACCAGCTTGTCAGGCGTTGCCTGTGTTACCTGCCGTGGGCCAGTGAGGGAATCTGTGATTTTTGCTTTCTTCCGAGGGCGTAACTTTGAGTTGAACATTGGGGGGGTTGAGATTTCCACCTGTGAAGCAGGTCTGAGGACATGCCCCGCATAAGAAAATCTTTAAATATTTCGATTATATAGATATATATAATATATATAAATATATAATATTACAAACACAAACTTCATTTAGTAAATTAGTAGAGTAGTAAAGTAAATAAACATAAACACACACAGGCTACATGAGCCGCTCAGATAGAGAGACAGATCACAAGAATAGTGAAAATATAGCATAAATCACATTCACAACTATCAAAGGTTTTAACTATAAAACTCAAAGCAACATATAAGATAACTTTACAACACAACACACCTTACAATCAAACAGGATTGTATACTGGACTGAACTTTACATTACAGCAAAATGTTGTCATTTTCTGAACTTGCTAACTGTTGTAACTGTTATATTCTTTGCCTTTAACCTCTTGGTTACAAAATTGGCTTTACTGATGATTATCAATATACTCAATGTGTTATATCTCGTTGTCTCGTTGTTCTAGACTTTGTAAAGTTTCTGAAGAAACTTTGAATGTGCTTGCCACCCTTGCGACCACCTGGCCATGTGGTAAACCAGCACCCCTCTGCTGTTTGTAGGTTGAGTAGTGTTACTGCTCTTTACCAGGTGGGGAGTTGAACCCTGGTGTCCTGAATGGCAGGCAGAGGAACTAT
>OMLB01054865.1:0-17603 GCA_900302555.1 Myripristis jacobus
CCCCTCCTCTTTTCTCTCCTCCTCCTCTTCTCTCTCCTCTCCCCTGCTTCTGCATGCTACCGCTCTCTCTAATAACATTTTGACATTAGGATCTCTCACAAATGCCTCTTAAATCCCCACCCCCACCCCACCCAAACCCCTTCCGACCGCTGTCCGTGTGCACGGTGGGGTGGCTGAGGCTGATAACTTTTCATTCATAATTAGCAGTCAGCGAATAGGGCTGCGTTGGGGGGAAATTGAACTGTCAGCGGCAGGGCGCAGGGCGTTTGACCCCATCACGCCCAGAGGGGGCCATCATAATTTGTTCATTTGGTGCCCATCAGGCGGGCGCCAGCTCACCCCCTCCTCCCTCTTCTCCCTCCTCACCCCTCTGACCTCCCCCGTAGTGGGTGCTCTAGGTTCACGTCTAATTATGAATCAGCAGAAGGACTCTCAGCGCCACGAATATAGCAGCCCCTGCCCTCCAAACCTCCTGCTGCCACTCAAACTGGGGAGATTGCCTCTTAAATAGGAATAAATGCCCACACGGAAATAGCTAGTCAGTGTGATAGCCTATGCAGTGGATCTAAGCTGTGTGGGAGCACGGGAAATGTTTGTGTTTTATGTATTAACACAGCTGTTGCAGCATATTTTTTTTTGGAATAATTTCTTTTTGTAACAGTATGTGAGAACAGGTTTGTGAGGGTGTGTATATATGTATGTGTGCATGTAAAGATCAAATCGCCAGAATCGTTAATATTCTCCTCTCGTAAAACTTCCCGACGTCTTTTGTCAATCCCCTTTGTCTCTTTCCAAGGTGACTAGAGGTCATGCCAGTGATCCCCCATGTCCTGATTGTTGTGTTTCTGATTGCTGTGTCTGTGTCTGGAAATGTCAGCTTGTTTCCTCTGTTAGATGGGATTGTGTCTGAATAATCACAGAGCAGATATTCTTGGTGTTTTTTTGTTTTTTTTGTGTGTGTTGCAACAAATGAGACTTGGTGTGGCATGTGTTTCACGAAGCCACCTAGCATTTTGATCATTTATCCGATCTAGACGCGCAAGCTTAGTGGGCAAATTAAATTCTTAATTGCAGATTTTATGTCGTTTTTTTGTCTGTGTTCACAAATAACTGAAAATATAAGGAACTGTTTTCCTAATTTTCTGCACTGCATTGGGTCTTCAAATTCAGGACAGCCACCGAAATAATTGTTGTTAACTTGTGTGATAGAAAGCATTTGAGCTCTGTTTTTTCATAAATCCAGTGATTTGCTTTTGTCAACGAATAGATGGATAGTGCTGACACATATTTACAACAGAAACTGAAGAGTTTGTGTCTGATTCTTGTTAAATTAATTTTGAGCAAAATTGAGCTTTTGCAAACCTTTTCTTTGTTTATACCACAAGCAGAAAGGCATGGTATTAGAATCTCTTAAAAGCAGCTTCTATATGCCACACAGTAGGCTTCTATTTACATTATCTTCATTCAAACAAGATACAAGTATGCACAAATGGCCTTTTTTTCCGCTGGCATGGGAGCCACTCGATACTACTTTCTATTCAATACATTATTGGCATTGTTAGTGCATATTGTACTGTGCACCATGGTGGCTTGGCGGTGAAGTGCAGCCATACTGTCTGTCATTCACGAGAGAGAATGGTGCATGTCGTTCTTTTGGAGGACATGTTTCAGCTTATTGATCTCTTTAACATAAATAACACTCACTACATTGAAAAATGTATTTGTCAAGGCAATGAGTTGTTGTTGGTAGTGTGTTCGCAACCCCCCCACAGGTGTTTGATTTTACCGCTTTCATGGGAGCTCAGATTCCTCCCATGTCACTCAAACCATGGGGAAAAGCAGTGACATCTTGAGGCTGTGTAAGAATTTAGGTTGGATAAGAGTTCGCTAGGATCAGCTAACACAGCCCTAAAACATGCCTGCGTGAGCTAACATTAATATTTTTAGCGTTAGTATTAGCACTGCTACATCTGAATAAATAAATAGATAAATCAATAAGAGTAGAAAGAGATTATGTAGCCTTATATGTCTTATATTTGACAAAGAGAATAAGTTGCCTGTTGTATTCAAGTTAGACTTTTAATACCCAAACACGGGCTTCTTGTTGTATAATTAAATTGCACCGTCTAACACAGATCTGTTTCCTCATGAACTACCTGCACTGGTATTGTACAGTCTGTGTCGTACACACACTGTGGGCTGTTATGTACCTCACATTTTTGTCTTTGTTGTCACAAGTGAAGCTGAATACAAAGAGGGCAGGAACACAAAGCATCTCTTGACTGATTCACAGCCGTACTTATATTTCTCTGCACTTTAGCATTTTTCAAATATTATTGATGGTGTTTGTTCAGTGCCTGGATTGAACCACGTTCAGATACTCATCTCTAGTTTCACATTTCTTCATATTATATTCGCGACTAACACAAAGGATCTGCTAGCAGTATTGCCTGTTAACATTATGTAGGAAGCTAGATGAAGGGCACTGTTGTTACTGAACATTAGTGGTCCGTTATTGCTAATATTGTTTAATGGAAAATTTCAAAATTAATCACTTTCGAATACCTAATTTAGTGACAAATTGGCATAAATTAACCAATCTCTGTATGCACTGGAGAGACTGTTGTTGGATTAAAGTATTTTAAGATGGCTGTAGCAACATTTATTTAATTCAATTTGCAGTCAAGGTCTTTCTGATGCCCCTCAATTAATTGTCATCTCCTGAGTGAAGGGAACAATTAGGTCTTAAAGTCAAACACATGTCTCTTACCTCAATCCCCCCAACCGTTTTACAGCATAATGAAATCATGTCCCTGAAGTTCGAGGCAGACAATGTCTGAAAAACAGAAATGGATTTTCAATACATGCCCATACATCTCTGTGCTCCCCACACCCCTTTCTTTTAAATTGGCCTTCTTATGCACACGGCACAAGGCTGCCCGGCTATGGTTAGCCCTTTTGAATATGTCAGCGGGATTTTCAGGTCATTTGCCAGAGAGGATGCTGGGAGCGTGGCGTCCGGGCTCTGAAGGTGACTGGCGTCTGTGTCATCCATCACAGGAGCTTCCTTTAAGTTGATACATAATAGAGCCTCTCAATCAACTTCCTCCCTCATTGTCACCTCCCTCCTTCCTGTCCAGGACGGAGAATGGGAGCCAAGCCCAAGAAAAAAAAAGAGACCGACAAGGAAGTCAAGGTTACATCCCTCTCCTTCTGTTATTTACACTTTAGGTCTCATGGACTTGTGCTGCTGAACAGGACAACAACAGACAGAGGGGGGAGGGCGCGTATATGGGCACTTGTATCAGGTTTTTACTGTCCACTGTGTCAAATTGGTGATAATAAGCAGTTTGAAGCCTTGTTCTGTCTTTTTTGCCCCTCCTCTCCCTCCTGCTTGCTCGGGGCGAGGCGACAGACAGGACCTTGAGGCAGGATGTGTCTGTCAGGGAGGTAAATCTCTGCTGTGAAGGGGTAGCAAACATTACGGCCAGCTTTATCGACATCGACTGCTCTGACACATCCAAAAGTGGCCCAATAAATTTGCAGCCTGGCGGTGGCGTGACGGGCGAGTGTGAGGGCACAGCAGCGTTACAGCATGGCAACAAATGTTTGTTTGACCCCCCCTCACGGGTGCATGGGAGGTCTGGGCACAAGAAAAACTACCAGCCTGCCAAGGAGATGAGGTGATTGCGTTGTTGTAGCTGTTACTGTCTTGTTATAATGGACACACTTCATTCTGTACGTGACGCTACCAATGTTTTTCATGTTTGAGTGACATGGAAACCTCATGGCGGGTGAAATAGTTCCACTTCTTATGATAGATTTTGTTTAAGGTCATTATCGTTTGTACCTGGATGCTCGCATATTAATTCTCACTTAGCCGAACTAGTTCACGTCTCACTTATAATTTTAGACGTTTATTTACTGGATCTATTTTTATGTCACTGCTTGTTGTCGGTTTCTGTACTTTTTTTGTTTTGTGATGCTGTATGATATTTCTCACACCTTTGCCCTCTGGTTTCTGTCAATCTTTCTGCTCATCTGGGAAAAAATAGATATGTGGGTTGTAACGTGTGACAGTTTTTTCAAGGTGTGAAATAGTTATTTTTGCGAGCCTTTCATACGCATTTACACCATGAAGGATATGCACCTGTCTGAGCATTAGCCATGTGTAGGTATAGACAGATTTTGTGTCCTGAGTTTCCTAGAGCAGCGTTTGTCAATCTGGGGTCCAGGGATTCCTTGGGGGTCCTTCAGGAGGTTCCAGGAGATCCCCAAATAAATGGGGAATATTTTAATTTCACTATTGACTAGAAGCTAGCCCAATGAGAGAATGTGTAAGAATGACTATTCTGTTCAGGTTTCACACTCCTCACTGTCAATCTGTCAATCTTCAGTACAGTCAGTTATGGGAATAACTAAATCCTATTATTTGCGGGTCCCCGTGACTACATTTTATAAATTTTGGGGTCTTTGACACCAAAAACGTTGAGATCTACTTCACCAGAGTGTGGTGGAAGTCCTAATGTTTAGATGGGGCTGTCACTCAGGCCTGCCTTTACTCTTCACTTTTAATGAAGAGTAATAAACTATGGAAATGTGTCACACTTGTTCACAGTTTTTTTTTTTATTGCTTTCAAAAGGATGACAGACATAGATACAGTCTGTATTATATTTTATGTGAATATTCTTATTTATATTATTCTTATTATATAAAATGACAACACATCTATTTTTTTGTGATGTTTTTAGTAGGCCTGCCCTTCCTACAGGTCCGTTTTAACAAGAGCTGACCATTGCCGCTGTCAGGTGGAAACTGACAGCAAGTGTGAACACTGTTCATCCAAGTAGATGCTAATGTTTTGGTGAAAAGCAAATACTTAAACCCTCAAATTCTCCACCACCTTTTTGTGTCCCTTGTCCAAGCTGAGGTAATACAATTTCCTGTCCCTGAAAAGGTAAAAGCCCCTTTAAATAAGGTTCTGAATGGCAGGTTTGGCCCGTGCACGCTCTTGTGTTTTCATTCATTAGGGGTTGTTTTTATTCAGCCTTCTTTGACTACACATCCAGCCCATTTTCATCTAACTGGGCTGATTGAGAACATTTCTAAAAAGGGGCCCCTATTTACACCACAGAGTTAATGAATGAAGGGAGGGGCGCCTAAGTTATCAGCCAACCCTCTGAGCCACTCCACTCAAAAGTGGTGCATCCTGGCCATTGACTGGATATGGTGAATTGCATGAATATAGGTGATGTTGATTTGGGGGAGACCAGAGATTCTTGAATTGTCTGTCTTCTCCTATATACTCGTGGGGACGCATTAGCGCTGTAATTTATAAGCCTGTCCCTGGAGAGCTGTGCACATTCTTCTGGGCATTACTCTGCATGTATTATTTTTCTCAGTCTTCCTCCTCCACTTCTGCTATCGTGCTTTTGTATCCAGCAGTGGCTTTGTTATTTAGGGATCGATCTTGTACATACTGCAGTTTATTTCTCTGCTAAACTAGCTTTGATACGTGATGATTCATTTCTTTGTACTGATACGATTTGAAAGGACCATGCCAGTGATTTTGAATGTTTGGCCCACCGACTACAATTTGCCCTCATTTTACATCGCAACAAACCATTTTTCTAATCATGCACGGGTGCTAAAGATTTCACACTTATAATCAAAATCCTTCGATTTTCAAATGTGAATATTTGGCTGAAACAGCCACCTTATAATGTCCTGCTTCTGTGGCTAACAATGTCATCATCAGTCATAAACCATAAAACTGATAATTGGCTGAGTAAAGCAAACGTTTCTGGTGGAGGGACTGTTTCACTCCGCCCAATTTCAAGCCATCAAACACAGCAGCGCTTCTGCTTTTAGGAAGACTAATGTGGACGACTCTATTACTGTGACCGAGTACTGCTATGAAGAAAGTCCGAAGTTTTTGAAAGTTCAGTTTCACATCGTAGTGGAAATAATGGAAACCAATGCCTGGATGAAAGTGAGAAAAATTATATCAGAGGAAAAAATTAGCAGGAACATACAGCATGTACATTTTGTAGATGATATGCTAAATTTGCAAAATCACTGGTAAATGGTACCTTAACAATGCACTATTTATGCAAAACTACAAAATCAAATTTATAGGCCGTTTTTTGACTATTTCACAAACCTTTCTTTCTCTCTCCCTCTCTCTCTCTCTGTTGTGTTCCTCTAGGTGAACGTCCCAACGTTCGGTCCTGTGAAAAGCCACGAGCTGCTTCACCACATGACGGGGAAGGGTCTGTCAGCTCGGTACCATTTCCCTCGGCAGCCCTGTTTGTACCAGCCCAATATGGTGGCTGTTCAGGTCACAGTGACCAACAGCTCCGACCACAGCCTGGAGGAGATCCACATAGGAGACAGGAGCCCTGCCAGCCTTAACCTCCACTGCTTCAACACCATCGGTGAGTAGGGCCACCAAAACATGTCAAAGACAGTTAATTCTGTGCTCATCAAGAAACCTAGAGTGTAAAAGGACTACACCACATCTTTGAGAGATTTGGGTCAGCTGTGCCATCAAATGACAAAAATATAGAGACCAGAATCATCCTGTACTCCTGGTAGATCAAGTGATGAAATATGTTGAGTGATAGTTGGCCACTTGTGTTGTCTCAAAAGAGAGAAAATGAAAACTGGAGCCAGCTCTAAATCTAAATAGTGCATAACTTTAAATGATAATCATTGCATCATTCAAAGGAGAAAAAACCTTTTCTTAATCTAAAACTGGTTCTCAGTTGGTTGGTGGTGTTTTATATTCTGTTGCCTAAACAAAATGTCAGTCTGCAGGATTTGCAGAGCCCATTACAAATCAACAGCGCAAAAACTCTCCAGGTAACTTCACTTACTTCCAGTGTAAACGAAAGAAAATACACTCAAAGTCTTGTAGGAAGAGAAGTCCTTTATGTTTATTTATATATATTTTATATTTTTATATTTTAGATATATATTTTTTCCAGTTCCTTCAACAAGTCTGTCAGGTTTTGATGTTTATCATTAAAATTAATTAACCATCCAGCCTTAGAGCTGCTTCAAGATCTCTTTGTCTCACTTTTATAATAATGCATATAATAATGCCGTTGGCTGTGGTCTTTGCAGTGTGTATAAGTCAGTTTTCTGGCCCCAGCACAACCGACATTAGGCGACGCTCGGCCTTTGTCATCTCTAGTTCTTCGATGTCGCTTTGGTGGCCCAGCTTCAGATGTTGTGCCAGGTAGCTCCCATCTATAGGTATGACAGCTTTCTGGACGTTTCGCCGCTGTCTCTTGATTGTTTCTCTCAACAGACATTAAATGATCATTACGATATCAGAAGTCTCTAAGCCTGTTTGCTATCAGGCCAACAAATGACCCTCTCCTATTCCCCCAAGCCTAAAAGAGCCAATATTACTTCAGCTAATCCCAGTTCATGTGTATTGATCAGGACAAACAAACGTACACTATCTCCATATCTCTTCTCGCCTATTTCTATGATCTCTACATTCAGTATACCCCTGCGTCCACTGCTCCCCAAAGGTTTCTTTTCTTTCTTTCACTCATGCACACACATAGGCGCGCACACACACACACACACACACACACACAGAAATACTGGTGTGCGCTGGAGCACGTTAAAACCGTCAATTGCAGGGGATTGATTGGGCATTGAAGGAACTCAAGCAGCCAAACAGTGGGTAATTTGGATCGATTGAGCTTGGCTACTGTGATGGGGTGGCTGGAGTTGGTTTGGATAGACTGCAGAGGATGAATACAGACAATAGTTTATCTAGCAATATTCTGTGTATGTCCTGTAATGGATTATACACAACTAGCCGTCTATAGTTTTTGAAAAGTATAACACAGCACCTCTGCATAGCGCATTATTTCTTCACAACTGCTCATTTTTAATTGAATTATCTTGCGGTATGCATGATGTTAATTTAGCTTTTCTAAGATATATTAATTATGATTTGTGACTCAAATTTGACTGCCATCAAGATAGTCTTGAAACCTTTTCAGCAGCTTTCTTGCCGTATCCTCGATGTCTCCCTATGAAGTTGACCTGTGCTAGCTGACATGATGTCTTCTGTCGTATACCAAAAAAATTAAGGTAACACCAAACTACTTTGTGAATCTCATCCTGTTTAAGTTATTCAATAATCAGTTGTTTTTTACATTAATGAATTACACTACCGCACTACAGACGTAATGATCTCTTTCTCCATCAGTAAATTAATTTTGAGGACAAATGATCCCAGGAATCTAATTACATTTCTCTTTTGAGGCAACTCGCTGTTATAGCTATTACACAAATCAGTAGGCCGCACCTAGTGGATCATTTACAGTTTTTCCCAATTTGAGAACAAATATTACAATACCACCTGAAGGTTTTGTAGTTATCAGAATTGTTGTGTATCAGTAACTGCACACCATGTGGTAATTACCTTTTACCTGTATAAAAAGCAACCTTACACAGCATGAGTTTTTAAATAATGTTTTATGTAAAAGTTAGGATTGAGAGAGAAAAACGTGAAGGAGAAAAGGGATGGTGAAAAAAAATGGTGAAACTGCAAAAGAAGAGGGCACATTAGAGAAGTTGTGAAGGCTGGATTGGAAGTGAGTCCATGATGCCCTTGTTTTCGGAGGGTTTCCTCTGGAGCCCTCGGTGTTCTTTTCTGTGTCTGTGGAAAGAGTTATACAGTAAAATAGCCTTGCTCCGTGGAGAGAGGAAAGCACAGGCTGACTGGGGAAGCGTGGAGGATGTTTCTGTCTATCTGTCTTCTTCTCTAGCTCATGCCTACCTCCCCCTTCTCCTCGATTCAACTGTCCAGGCTCTTCTTTCTTCAGCGTTTTGGCTACACTTAACTCGCTTTCCATCTCACATACTCATTTCTCCCACTCTGTCTCTCTCACCCCATCTCTCTTGATGCTGACACTCTCTTTGACAAGCCTGTTGTTTTGGAAATATGCTAGTCCTTCATGTTTTTTTTCCTTGGGTGGAGGTGTGGGGAATGAGACTGAAGGATAGATTTCTCACACACGGTGGCCTTGCTTTGTGAAGTAGAAAACACAAGTGGTGTGGATGCCTGTCTGTTCCACTCTGTTGCCCCCCTCCTCCTCTCTCCCTTTGCTACATCCCTCTCCACTCTGCGCTCTCTGCCCTTGTCACTCACTCTTCCTTTTCTCTTCTCCTCTTTTCCTCCCCTCTTTTCCATTCTCAGAGCGGCTGGAGCCAGAGGCCTCGGTGACTGTTTCCATGGGTATTGACTTCAGCGACTCGACACAAGCAGCCAACTTCCAGTTGTGGTAAGACAACCTGACACCCACTCATATGTTGTCAGGCTTCAACAGCCAGCTTGTTTTTCCCCTCAGATCTTCGGTTGTACATCTTTTTTTCTTACCTCTTTATCCCGTTGTTTGTTCTGCTCCTGTACTTCGCCTTCAGATTCATCACCATCTCTCTATTTCTCTCTCTTAAGTCCATTTTCTTCTTTCCTTACCTTTTCTCAGTCCTCATCTTTTTTACCTCTCCTCTTCCTACCTTATCTGTGCCAGTGCTCCCAGGTGAGACATCAGCCACGATTGATCGTGGTTCACTGGGATAACAATTATTTCTCCAGTAATCAGCCTAGCCCGAAATCAACTTGCTGAATGCCATTGGCACCACTGCTCAACCCATCAATAACCTTATCAGAAAATCTGTTTTGGATGGGGGAATCAATCCGGCCCAAAATGCCAATCACCAAGTGCAGTTTTCAGAGCAGAAACATTTAATATACAAAAACAAACACACACAAGTGCACGTGCACACCCCACATACACCACACATACACCTCATTCCTGCAGATGAAGAGAGCTTTGACGAACATCGTTTGAATGATGTAGAGGCTGCGCAAGTTTAAAAGCCCAATTTAGAAAACTATTGCAAGGAAAGGACATTGTTTGAGTTGATTAAATCTTTAACTTGTAATATATTCAAACACCACAGATTTTTCAAAACATAGAATCTGTGCACACAGTTGCTGGAATATGAAATTTAAACACTGGTGCACAATAAATAGAATATACTCATAATGTCACTGTACATGCATTTCTTTATAATGCCCATTTTGTTTGACCGATCTGTTAAGATCGTCTGTGGTTTTACTAGTTGACGTCCTATGTCATCTGCTTTGCTCCTTTTTCCCCACTACTAATATGTTTGTTTATTTTGATTTAAGACATCGTTCCATCTCCACATAATTGAGTTCCTCTGTAAAGCACAAAAATGCTAAGCTTTAAAAACACAAAAGTTCAATTATATTTAGAAACTTTAAAAACTCATTTGGACACAGCAGGAAATGTTTGTGTTTTGGGTTGAGTTAATCTGTGATTCCCAATCCGGGACAATCTGACACAAGAGAAAGAAAAAACATGTTTAATATGCAAAATTAGCATGATTGTTGTCATATTTTACTCTCACTGTTTAACACCTGTGGCCTCGTCTGATAATCAGGCAAAAGAAACAACCTGAGCAGGTTTCTGTAGGTGGACTGTTCACCACTCTGCATGTGCAGCCTGGGACAGGAGGTCACCGGGAGGCATTGGTCTGGTTGAAGTTGTTGCAAGCAAAATAGATTGAGAGCCACTGGTTTAGACACTCAGAAGATGGGCTTGACCTCATGTTGTTTTCATTTTTCAGCACAAAGGATGATCAGTTCAGTGTGTCCATCCAGCCTGCCGTAGGAGAGCTGTTAATGCCCTCTTCCATGACAGAGCAGGACTTCTGCAAAGAGCAAGGTGAGCCCACTGCACAACTTTTGCCTCGGTGTTGGTAAAATAGAAAGTAGTTCTTGTTGGAAGATATATATTTGTGTGTGTGTATTCCCATTATCCTCAACTTGCTTTGACTGAAACCTTGAATAGTTGTAAAATAGTAAAATAACAGAAACATCATGCACATGGAAGCATAATTGGCACAGTGTTTCTTATTATGTCAAAAATTCTTGACATCCTGAAGAAGCGGGGGATTGGAAATGTATTGTTTTGGTCATTTCTCACAGAATATATTTCTTGACATTTAAAAAACACTTGCCATTGCATTTCTGTTGTGTCTAAATGTTTAGACTCTGTTAAATAATTAAACGCACATGCAACAAAATGCTGTCTACCGGGAAATGAACTCATAGACATGAAATAATAGTAATGTGGGACTTATTCACTTTCATTAAATGTTTTAGACTGCCAGAAACACACTTGGTTTCATATAAATATCTGATCAAAAGTTGGTATATACTAAAAGGCATTTCATGTTTTATGGTGTATACAAATACAACCCCCCACCCTACACACACATGCACACCCATCCACCTGTAGAGGCACATAAATGTGGCAGCCTTTGAGAGCACAGTCTTATCCGAGTTGTCAGTCTGCTCTAAGTGCCTGCTAAATGCCGCTTCTGCCTTAATTAATCTTCATTCCCCGTATTTTGAGCTCTACTGAATACACCTTGCCATCACACAAAAACGGACTGAATAGAGCAGAGCAGCTTGGTTTGCAAGACCTACCCTTTTCTCTCTAGCAAATTGCTGCTTTATACCAGTATACTGAAGCTAATGAGTTCTTTCAATTAACAGGTTTTCACTGTATTTGCTTTAAGGCCTTTTTTGTGCTTATTTATCTCTATTCTTTCCTCCCCATCCTTCTTTATTGCACTAAATGCACATGGACTGCCCCCTCGCTTTAAATTGAATATGTTTTTCATCTCCATTTGCATCACTGATGGAGGCACCCTTTTACCCGTTCACTTGTCCTCATGCACTCCCTTCTGAGTGCGTGCACGTCTTGTTGTGCCTTTACATGAAATCCTGATCCTGTAGTTTTGGATAACCCCATTTTCCAGCTTTTACTACAGCCTCTTTCTTGGCTATTCAGTACAAGTTAAATCTCGGTTGCAATGGATGGGAAGGAATACAGTTACATGAGAGATTTCTAACTACAGTACCCAGTGAGAGCCACTTGTGGATGCTCTGTGATCCTCTATTGGCAAAGGATTGAATCCCAGCTTTTTCTGCCATTCCTCCGCTTCTCTAGCTGCCCAAGGTATTTTAGGAAATGTACAGGGTATGAGCTTGACATATACAATTGAATTTAGCACAAGTGTCTGTGTACAGTAAACATGTAAACATTTTGCATTCAGGCAAATTGCTTGGCATGAATGAGACCTCAGCAACCATCACCTTGGCAGCAGAAAACAGCTCCAGCCAGTCCCTCAGGAAGCAGGTCCTGTCTGTGGCCAACGTTGGAGTGGTTTCCTCCAGTGAAAACAACATCCACAGGTGAAATGTCCACAAACACACTCACGTCACTCATCCTACAGATATTAAGAAATAATTAAGATCCACATTTGTATGTCTTTTTTTTTTTTTTTTTATATATATACATATATCTCAAGACAAAACGTAAACATGATTTTCTTGGAGCATGAAGAGTTGATATGCAGTGTTTTCTTTGTTTTCTTTTATATGTTTTGCATTGCAGTCTTAACAAAACATACATTTTGAACCCCAGCATAACAAATGATTATTATTTCAGAATGGCAAGCAAATCTATGCACTACTCATTTTCCCAAATATCTCAGCCTGTGCATTTTGCCAATTAATTAATGTACCGGCTACATACTACTACTTACTAGGCGACATTGCACTGGGATGAGAGGTGTTTTGTGTGAGAGCATTGTCACACACACATCACTACTGTGTAAATCATTACTGTCTCATCTTCTGCCAGCCATAGATTTCAAGACTTTTAAAATCCTAACTTACTGTGAAAATGAGGAGCACGTCATGCCCAATAACAGGTCTTAATAAGGAGAGGATAGAGAATTGCACATCTGGATCTTACAAGGATCCCTGTTGCAGCTTTCAAACATACATATTTCAGTTATCACGAGAAAAAGGAAAATAGACAAGGAGTTGAAAAAGTCTTAATTAGCTGCAGTAATTAGCTAGACGCTGGATTTCAACCAGCCAGGAGACATTTATACTGAAACCAGCTTCAATAGCATTAAATTTGTTTGGAACTCTTGTTTTAATTTCTTGGATGAGTTTTCAACACATAACTGAATCCTCATTCAACATCAATCAAGTGTGGTAGTAGTGGGATTCAGTGTGTGTAAAGTTTAACGTTGTTCATTGAAACACAGCTTCCTTAAATAGTTTTCGTTTCATTAAACACATCATCCAACTTGCAGATATGCCAGAGATCTTTTAATTTCCTCGATCATTGCTAATTTGCAATTTAGGTGATGCCCATTTTAAGTTTTGTCTGAATACAAATATGGATATGAAACAAGTTTGCAAATGTAACAGTGTCACACCCCTAGTGCTTACTGAATTGTAATGTGTTTTGTGCACTGACAAGGCACAGTAGAGGGTAAAGCGTTTTATGTAGTCGAATGGGGAAAATGTCAATGTCACAGTGGGCTACAGAGTGCAGTTGTTATACCACTCATTACTTTGTTTTGCATTTCTGTTTTAGTGAAGTCATTCAGTCATTGCCTGTTGCCAGGCTGTTATCATCTCCTTCAAGAATCCAATTACAGGAATGTTTAAAATACTCTCGACTGGATCAGAAGACAGAATATTTAGTCCTTTTCTCTGTGCCAGCTGACAGGCCTGACTGCCCGAAATACTGAGTAAGCACAGACTCAGCCCAATCTCAAATTCCATCTGAGATTACCGGATGTGACTTCAGATTAGGTTAAAGCTTGTGTAGTATGAATCAGTGTTTACGTACGTTTGGCTTCGGGCTACAGAAGAGCAGGACTCATCAAGACCGTTTTGACAAATATCTGTTGATTCTGCAACCAGAAACCTAAAATCATTTGCATCTGAATGTAGAGGTATGTGGCTGGGCAGATTACTGTTATTATTCTGTGGGATTACACTTAAAGGACCATACCATTGCTTTTGAATGTTTGGCCTGTTTACTACAATGAATGCACATTTTACATTGAAACAAAGGTATGAAATACAAAAACATATCAGCCTTATTTTGGAATACGGAAGTACATAGTCAGTTGCTGCTAACTCACTTCACTGTCATATTTGAAGATGTTGTGGGAGCACTTCTAAAAGTCAGCCGGTTGTTTTAGGCACTGCAGTGAAAAGTCAGTTAGTTAGCCAATGAGTGGAAATGCCTGACCACAAGTCGCACACAAAATAACCCCATAAACTTGTGTGTATTTCCACTCAAAATCCATCCATTTTCCAAATTTCGAATTTTTGGTGGAAACCGCCACCTCATAATGTTCTGCTCCTGTGGTTAACAAAGTCGTCACCACAGAATTGATAAAGTGCTGTGTGAAATGTTTCCCCGGGGACTATTTTCCCTGGCAGAGGAACCATTTCACTCCACCCAATTTCAAGTGATCAAATCCCAAAAGTGCTGCTGCTTTTAGGAAAACCAATGAGGACGACTTTATTACGGTGATGGAACACTGGAGTGAAGAAAGTTTGAAGTCTCTGAAAGTTCATTTTCATATCGTAGTTCAATGAATGGAAACCAGTGGTTGGATAAGAGGTAGGAAAGATGATATCAGAGCTCTAAAATACGACTGCTTGCTTTGGGAAAACATTAGCAGAGACATGAAGCTTACACATTGTAGATATTATGCTGAACATGCAAAATCACTGGTATGGTTCTTTTTGAACATTTGATACCTGTGCAGGCAGAAGCAGGAAGGTACAAACATGACCTCACAAGTGGACGATTAATGAACGCAGAGCAAGATCTCAGTTTGGCCACAGATGAAAATGCGGCTGGTTGATAAACAGGTTAATTTTGCACGTGTGAGCGACTGTTTTTACCGATTCCACGGAGTGTGGAGGTGGGTGCCCTCGCATGCACGTGTCCATTGTTAGCGCGATTTCCGTGGAGTTTTTCTCAAACTGTGTGTATGCGCATGCATCAGAGAGTGGAGGCGGCTGTGTGTCCCCGCCAGCCTCAGACAGACATGCCAGGGGAATGCCCTGAGAAGCCTGGCTGTGTAATTGGTGTACACAGAGTGTGCTAATGAGCTTCCTCCTCTGTCACGCACACCCGAACACCTGATAGATAATTACACCTCCCTCTCTCCCTCTGTTTCCTGCTCTGTCTCTCTTTCACTTCATCTCCACACACACCCTCCCCATCTGTCTCTCCTTCACTTCCTCTTCGTTGTTCACTCCATCCCTCTGCAACGTGCTCTGTCCTCTTGTCTTCTCCCTCTCTGTCTCTGTGTCTCTTTGTCTTCTGTCGCCTTTTGTTGCCTTGTCTCATCTTCTTTGAACGGCCCGGTGTTGATGATAATTGCTTTATAGATCTGGTCTGGGGTAGAACCGCCATTAATGGACATAAGCGAATGAGGGAAAGATGAAATATTTTGAAGTAGGTGAAGTTGGTTATATAAATGAGGAATGGTGAGGGAGAGTGAAAAAGTAAGAGGGAAACACAAGCACAAGGGCACAGAGAGCTGAAAGAGTGAGTGGAAATCAATGTTAGCTGGTGGGAGAGGCCTGGGTCCAATAAGCCCATACTTCATTTGGAATAACCAATAGCACAAATGACTCCATGCTATCAATCTCTCTCTCACCTCTGTGATGGCAAAAGAGGAAGCCAGTCTCCCAACATTGTCCTTTGGTCTCTGGCCTTAAAAGTGAAGACACTTTCCTTCACACTGTTTGCTGGCATCCTTTGCAAACTCTTGGAAATGAGGGAACTGGCCGCTGACAAAATCCTCCGTTCTTGTCTCCTCAGTCTTAACGGGCGGATCTGAAATCCTTGTCTTGTGAAGTGGACAAGTCGATGCAAAAATATCAAGGAAGGACGCTGTGTTAGTTTGTTTGCTAATTTGCGTTTTCTCGATGGACCACCTCAAGTTTGTCCTTCTTGTATCTTCAATTTGCCAGCGAGAACAAGTACAAGCTCTAGATATTGTAATATCATTAATTAATTAACTGATATAATCATTGTTTTGTCACAATCGCTCTTTCGTCTTGCCATCTCTGCGGCTGCCGCAGCGCTTCGATTTTGTTGTCCAGTGGTTTTCCAGCTCTCCCCTTTGAAACCAGCGTCCTCAGGAGACTTCTTTTCACACCCCACAGCTCTTGCAGACTGCTGTGTCCAATCTCGCGAAATTTACCCCTCGCCTTCAGCACTTTATTCCATAACTTGAAAATGAATGCAAGAATTAATGTTTCCGTTATATGCGTTTTAATCAGACGTCATCCCCACTTTGGGAAAATAAAGCTAACTCGTGCAGGCTTTGCGTATTGACGCGGCACATACTTTAAACACAGTCACATACACGCAGACCAGAGTGATCGATTTGATCGGATGCACCCACTGAGAGCTTATTGTGGAGGTCATTCAGCATTAAATGTGATGTGCGGGGTGACCTCCATCCTGGCCCTCTCTGTTTTTTCCTCTGATCTCTCCAGGGAAAGGCTTTTCTAATCTCGGGAAGACCACACAAAGAATCCTCTCATGAAGGCGCAACATTTTGGGTTTGATGAAAAAAATAACAGACGGAAATGGATTTGCATAATACAGTTTGAAACACATATTGCACTGGGTGTATTTGGCATTGAATACAGGCTTTTAATGTGATTGTGAAGGATATTTTAGATTTCAGGGTTGGAGTTACCATCTTCTCACGTTAACACACAGGCATAACAAAGCAACAGCCTGTCTCTGTCCTCTGTGTTCCTGCTCTTCCCTCGCTGATCAGCAGGGTGCAGCACTGCTTTTTCCAAACCGTGCTCTGGAGAGAGTGGAGGGGGATGCCACTGAAACACAGAAATTGATTGCTGGAAAGGAGGATGGCAATAAATCAAGCAGGAAAGCAAATGTAGAAAACGCTGTTCTTGTTTATGTCTAAACAGGCGGAATAGAATAAATGTGCTCTATTTTACAGTCGGTTTGAAAGCAAATTTGATCGAATTTTGCATGCATTGCCAATCCCTCTGGTTAGAGCCTAATTTTCAAAAAACTGAGCCCCTTGATTTATAAGCTATGCTTTCTCTTTACTTTATACTTTGATATAATTTGATTATGTTTCTCTAAACACTGAATTTTCCCCTCTTTAGTGAAGTTGAATACTTGTTCCTATTTGAAATTGAATTGACTATCCTTTAAAAAAAATGACTGTTATAAACCTGACTTATTAAACCTCTGGCCTCGCCCTTTTAGAGTGGTTTAGCATACATATTGACCCGTGATCTGTCTTTAGCTGGTGCAAAGCGTGCCACACGGTAACACAGCAGAAATGTGGGTCATTAATGAGAGCAGTAAAGATGACAACACGCAGGAGCGTTTACTCCTGTGTCTTTGTTGACTCAGTCACAGCACATTTGCCTTAGCACACTGTGTCCTCGCTGAGTCGGAAGGCCCCAGAAATACCGTCCTCTCCTCCGCCCACGTTGTCCCCTTTCGTCTTCTTCACCCTCTGCAGGCTGTGTTTGTCCTCTCCCTACCTTTTTTGTCGGACTGCCCCTCTGCCCTCCCAGCGTAGCGGTGGTTTTGTGTCCGTATGGCGGTGCTCTGGAGAAGTGCGGCGGGTCCCCGGTTCTAAT
>OMLB01054865.1:24911-35104 GCA_900302555.1 Myripristis jacobus
AGAATAATCTTATTTAATCTGCCCCTTTATCCCAAGAAATCCATTTACAAAAAACGTAATTTAAAAAACAACACCAATGCATTACGTGGTGGTGCCACGGAATCGGTTATAATGACGTTCCTGCACCACAGAAACAATCCCAATGCAAAGGGAATTAGGGAAAATTGTGTGACACCACCTTGCCAAAGTGTGCGTATAAACATCAAGTTAACATCACTAAGCTAATGCACAAATGAGTTTGGTTAGGTTTAGGCACCAACACTACTTGGTTAAGGTTGGGAAAAGTTCATGGTCGATGTTAGTAAACTAAGGTAAACAACAAACAAATTTGAATGCAGGCTGATTGAGCCATCCACCAGCCCAACTTAATGCAGATTTTTTCACTGCCTCAGTTGCCTAAGGTGAATGCCAATCTGGTCACAGCATCCTAAGTTCAGGTTTGACACTTAGACGTTAGACTTTTCTGTCTCTCGACTGTGACCTAGCCAATAAATGAAAATTGCTATTAAATAATCTTTAAAAAAAAAAAAAGTGTCATGTGTCTCAAAAAATTCAGAATCCTATAATCTTGTAAAGTGCTTCTAGAGTAAATCTACAAGAACTTTACAAAATTCAGTTTTCATGATAATTTTATTTGCTGAATCTTTTCCATGATCCTTCTGTGATCCTTTTGAGTTTGCAGCCGATTATTAGACTTGTTTATTTTCCAAAATACATGGAATTCTCTGAAAAGTTATATTCTTCCTTTATGTGTAAAAACAACCATCAAAAATGTTTTGATAGTGTGTTTTTTATCCAGCAACAGCGACATACATAATTGTTTCAAAAGATGGTAGCAAAAGGAGTACGATATGTCCTGTAACTGTTATCAAATATTGGAGAAAAAAGTAGAATCCAAACAGAACAGGGGCTCCCTTTGAAATATGTAATCAAACCAAACCAAAATGTTTCAGCCACTCAGGCTTTCATCAGGGTGTACAAGACATGCACAGGTGCACCCATATGTGTACATATTACCTGAAATCAGGTGGTACATTCTTAAAGTGACATGTTCAGAAACAATACATGTTGTCCAGTGAAAGCCATGCATCTCCAGAATGAGGGAAAATTGATTTTAGCTCAACAACTGTGCTTATTTCAGTCCATCTCATTAGTTTGGATCATTCATGACTTCTGTTCCTGTTGTTTTTGCACCGGGGGAACCTGAACTCACAACCTGAGGGAATTAGCTGGAAGGGGAAGAAAACATGATCCTTATGAAGGACTCTCAAGTTTATACAGGTAAGGAGCATCACGAAGAGAAGCATCCAATACACGCTTGTATTCACAGACCACATTTAATTTGACATCATAACCACAAGACAAATGGTGAAAGAGGAGATCTGGCCTTTGAAAATGTTCAACCTTGAGTTTTAATCATATTGCCATCGTAAAGCCATTTAGTTACTTACTCAAACATGAGTGTTAAAGTACTTTAGGACTTGCTTTTAAAAATAACTGAATATTTAAAATAATAGTTTAATATCATCATGTTGCTGTATTATTTTCATGATGCATTTGCAGATCCTGGTAACTCTCTGAAACCACCTAATGAAGGCACTGACTTGCTGTAGAACCACTTTAATGCACAAACATACTTGACCACCACCGGGTTAGTCGCCTGCGCTTTCCTAACAAAAACGGAACGGATGTGTTTTACTTTTGAAAGCGGACGTCTTGCCTGTGCTTGTTTCACAGAGCTGGATGGCGGATTTCTGCTTTTACATCAACCCCAGTTGAGAGCGGGTGCTTACATTGTGGCTGATCACGTTTTAGAAAAGAAAAAAACAGCTGACTTCAAGGCTATGCTTAAAAGCAACGAATAATGACATTCATAGAAATGTGGTGGAGTCAAAAGTATAATACTGGTCCTTAAAATATAGTGGAGTAAAAGTCATTAAAAAAAAAAACAAATCTTAATGTAAAGCACAGATACTCAAGTAAATGTTCTTTGTTAATGTTCACCACTGGGGATGTTTCATATTTTTGCTTGTTTCATCTACTGGAAGTTTGAAGAATGACAGACTGTGTTGAACGGCTGTTTCCGCTCAAAGCACCATTATAACTTTCAAAATACAGTGCAGTTAGAAACAAATACAACTGCTGACTGCTGCACTGAATTAAATCTATAAACTGAAATATCGGCTGCTTCACTGCAAAATAATTGCCTGTTAAGGGTCCATCAATGTATACCCTCAGCGCATCCACCTGGATAAAAATGATTTTTAAAAAAAGACAAATAAGAGCACATGTGAAATAAAGAACACTATGTCTAAAGGAGAAAACTTTTTTAGAGCGAGACAGACTGGGAAGTTTTGTCAAATCAAACATAAAACAAGGAACTAAGTTACCATTTAATAATCTGAATCTTTAACAATCTGATGAAGTGTGCTCATGTTTTCTTCCAGTCATGAAAATAGTTCAGCTGATGCATGAGAGCCTGCGTAAGGCTTCACATACAGTTTAATCACTGTTGTTGACTCGCTGCATGGTCTGACTGAAATGATGTTATTTTAACGTAAACATTGTAATTCCAATTAGCGCAGGCTTAGTCAGCTGCTTTTTTCTTCTTTTATTGCCACGATCAAATCAGCTCATCCACTTCAGCAAACCTGCAGTGACAGAAAAGATGAACAGTTTGTTTCATTAGGCGTTAATCCTGCATGCGGCAGTTTGAGCGTGTGTAAGATCCAGTTTGAGTTTTACAGACATACGGAAAAATCAGTTTGGCCATTCCTTAATTCTTTAAAGCATGTGTAGGATATTTGGATTTAGGGTGGAGATTAGAGTTAGGACTGTGTTTTTAAGGGGGGGTTTGGGTAAGTACAGTTTTGGATTAGGTTTTACAATATAGGTCAAGGGTTAAGATCAGAATTGATATTACAGTAAAGGTTCAAATTAGACATGTAATGTAATTTAGATTTAGGGGTTAGGGAATGAACTAGGTCCTCATAAGGATAGCAGTACAAGGATGTGTGTGTGTGTGTGTGTGTGTGTGTGTGTGTGTGTGTGTGTGTGTGTGTGTGTGTGTGTGTGTGAGAGAGAGAGAGAGAGAGAGAGAGAGACAGGGAGGGAGAGAAAGTGGATGCTATGTGGCAGACTTATTGAGGGTGATGTGCTTGAGGTGCAAAAAAAGGACCCATGAAGGCAGACCCAGGCACACACACACAGACACAAAGATGACACACACACTTGGCGTGTGCTACACGCACACACACAGCTCCCCCGGGCCTACTGAGTCATTGTTTTGTAGGGTGCAGTGACACCTGAGCTGGGGTTTCTCTCACTCAGATGATGCCTCGCTTTCTATTGATTGCTCAAAGCATAACAACAGGCAGGTTGAAGTGCAGGCCAGGCAACTACTTTGAAAGCACGCACACACATACACACACACACACACACACACACACTCTCTCTCACATACACACACACACACATACACACACACACTACATACAAATCCATATGCATTCACACAGTTGTAGCTTTGAGCTTTATGAAACGCCAAAAATAGGACAGGAGATGAGAAGCGAAGCAAGGCAAGAAGAAAGGAAAAGGAAGTGGGAGAACTGAGAACAGAGGATGAGAGGCCAGGTGAGGGAGGAAGAGGTGAGGAAGAGAGGGCAGAGGAGAGGGGGAGATAAGAAGACAAGCAAGGCGAGGAGAAGAAAAGAAAGGAGAGGAGGTAGGGCAGAAGATGAGCAGCAAGGCAAGAAGTAGAGGAGCAAGAGGGGCCAGGAGGATGAGAGGAAACGGAAGGAGAGGAGATGAAAGGCAAGCAAAGGAGAGGAGGTGAAATGAGGTGAACACAGGAGAGGGGAGGATAAAAGGAGAGGAGACGAAGTGAGGTGAGAGCACAGCTAAGGTGAATGGAGGAGAGCGAGAAAAGTAGAGATAAAGACGGAGGAGATAAGAAAAGACTTTTAGCTGGAGGAGAGCCATGTCTAAAGATTCCTTTTTGGGAGCAAATCTGAGGCGGTTTGTTCCTGAATCCTGACACACCGCGCTGTGCTTCACGCCTCTCTAAAGCGTAGCCTCATCTCTCTCGTGGTCTGTTCCCCTCTCTCGCTCATTTTATTTTATCTCTCTTCAATGATTCCTCTCACCTCAGTCTTATAGCTGCAGGAGGTGTGCGGTGTACCACAGACTCATAGGCGTACGGGTGGCCAAGCAACGGAACACAACGTTAAAAGAGAGAGCTGCCAAGTAGCTGTGAACCTATCCAGTCTTGTTATTCCCTTCATAACCCCCATGTTCCTCCAATCAAATTTCACAGTTCTCCCTCTCACACTTGATAGAACCAGCCCTTCCACTCCACCCTCCTCCCTCTACAAGATTTATTGGGAAAAGTCTTCTGAGTGACACCAGCTGCCTGCATTTGTTTGCAGGTAGCACTGAGCTGAATAATGATAATGCTTCCACAACTAGAGAGTGCATACCTCCCTGAATGCTGTGCAGCTCCTAGGATATTCCATTTCAATGTCACATAGTTGACCAAATTAAATGTCAATTTTTACTTTTCATGCTTTTAATTGAAGGTCGTGTTTTTTTGTTCAATAAATTCAATCATTAAACATTTATGTGAGTGGGGTTGATTTAGGGAGTATTTCTGTTGCTGGAGTTCTGCACCTCTTTGTGAGAGGCCACACCCCATTTTGGACCATTAGTGTCAAAGATTAATCAGCTCCTCCATGGCTCATGAACAACCTTTCCACAAAGCCTTGTGGTGCTATGTTAATCCATTCAGAAGTTATGCATTTTTTGTGAGAGGCCACACCCAACTACCATGCCACCTTTTGCCCAATCTGGATCAAAAGTCAAAGCTTGTGTAGGTAACTTTCTAGAGTGTTTAGACTTTCATCAAAAATTTGAACTCAAGCAGCGCCCACCTAGGACATCAACCAACTTGCTCCCAGTCACATGCACGCTCATGCATGTGGCTCTGATGCCGATGCAGTGAGGACACAGGAACTGGACACAGGAACTACAGTGAGCTAAGTTAAATTACTGGGTAAGCTAGGTGGAGTTTTTGGGTGGAGGGGAAGCGAGTGTGCACGGCGTGCACTTGAATCCTCAGTGTACAATGGTGATCTGTCAAAAATGATTAAGAAATAAAGTTACTTACACTAGTTTTAATTTGGCCCATGACTAACATTTCCACAAAGTTTCGTGCAAATCCATTAATAACTTTTTAAGATGTCCTGCTATAACAAACATCAGACAAACAAAGAAACAGAAGGACCGGGGTGAAAACATAACCCCTGTCCAGCTCTGCTAACGGAGGTAACTACTCAGGTTGCCTTGACAATGCCGAGCAAGCCGAGCGTAGCCGTGAACTTTTTTCTCACTTCATTGAATTGCTTTGATTTGTACAATGCGTCTGCTGTGCCTGAGGTGAGGCCAATGTTTTTTTGTTATTTTTTCAGAGGCTTGAAGGGACAAAAAACTTATTAAAGTCTTATGAAGTCTGCTGTCTTCATGGCGAGGTCCATATCTTAGACTGAGGCTACAGTTACTGTGTGACTGTCCTCCTAATCCCCTCCCACAAACTCTGGATGCCAGAGGCAGGCCGAACACCAGATTTAAAGAGGCTGATAAATGCTGACCTTTAGATTGGAGTGCCCCAGGACGTTAGCGTTATTCATACATAATACGAATAACCCCTCTCTGTCTCATCTGGCCATAAAATTATGGAAGAAAGTCAAGTTTCATTTTTAAGTCACTTTTAAAAGACATTTCACACAGACTGTCTTAGCCAGGTGTCAAGAATAAAAGAAGTTGAACAACAACATAAAATATCTATCTACCTATCTATCTATCTAGTAGGCAAAGTCCTAATTCACCAAATGAACAGTAATATTAATAAATTTTAACTGATTAATTTACATCTAAAATACTTAAGAGTACTAGTATTGATGCAGGGGGTAAATACAGTATATTTATTGATAGTATAGCTTGTCATTAACACTGTGCAGCCTTATAGTGGCACCCTGGCTAATCAAACCAGGCTAATGTAGAGGCCCTGTCAAGCCCTACTCCAATGCTCTCAAGTCTCATGCATTGGGCATGAGACACACGTATTTCTACCCGTTCACACGCTCACACACCACACCTTGTATTTCTCACACAGAGAAATTACCAGGATAACGCCCACCAAGTTGTGCTGCTATTTTTTATAAAAGTGGGACAGGTAGAGGAATCAAGTGAGTTCTAGGTAGAGTTCAGAAGACCCTGCCACGCACCAGCTAATCAAATAAAGAGAATATTCCAAAGCCACATTGATTCACGCGCTTGCTTAAGTAGCTACAGAAGACGTCACATGACACATTGATGCAGACGCTCGCTGAAGTAGTTACAGAAGAGGACACCCCCCGTCCCCACCCCCGCCAAAATCTCACTCTGAACTCAGTTCAAAACTTGAGAGCCCTGCTACTCAACTTTGCACTGTAAAATTGTACCAATTAGTCCTGACACTGACAGAACTGAAAGATACTGACAGGACATTAAAACTCCTGATAATCCCTTAGCTGGTATGGTGCTATCTTCCTCTCATTGTTACTGAGTGCTGGATACTGGCTGGATGTTCCAAATGCTAACTGTTAGCCTCCTGCCATTGAGGTGGACTTACCCTGGGGGGGACATGTCATTTAGACATGCCCTCTCCTCTTTTCCAGCCCTGTCTCCCCCAGTGCTGCTCTCCCTCTCTTGTCCCTGGGAGTCTGCTTCACTCTTTCCCTCAGCCTCCTTTTCTGTGTCTCTCTGCTATTGATGATCTGCTCTTACTTTTTCATTTCCTCTCTCTGCATCTTCAATATTTCTGCCTCCACCCTCTCATCTTTGTATTCTCTCATCCTCTGTCTGTCCCTGTCTTTAAACTCTTCCCTATGTGTCTCTCCTGCCAAACTGTAAGGAGGATAATTAAGTAAAATAAAATACACCTCCTTAATATCAAGTTTGAGACACATTTAAATAATTCAAATACTAAATAATAAAAATAACGTTAAATGTTAAAGTGAAATTCTACTGCGTTTCCTTGGCTGGAGTGTGTAGCGGTCTGTACTCAAATCTGGCGGGTTTCCCTCTTCCTGTTGTTGAGGCAGCCTACCCACAAATCAATGCAATGACCAAAGATCGTATAGTAATGCACGGTGATGTAGAGGCGCAAGTGGTTTCCCACACAACGTATATTTGCAGTCAATTATATCATCTTCTTTCTTTCACTCGGACAAAATACCGAGGACATGACCTCCGTGTCCTCAATGGTAGTTACGGCCATGGCAGTGAGTAGTTTTCAGTCTATTACCACTGGGATACTTTGTTTCCTCCATATTAGAAGTTGCTACAATGTCCCAGTCAAGGGAGGGGGAATATTGTATTATCTGGGTTATTCATTCTGACAATGCAACTCTATCACACTGTTACAGGGTCATGTAAACTGGCTGAAGAGGACCTTAATTGGACCAGCTCATGTAGCCTGGTTACTTTGTCTAAGCTCAAGCTAAATCATTCTTAGCCTATCATCATTCAACACATAACCACCACGCTGTGTCCGTGTCTCACTCAAAACCGCACGTGCACGTGCGCACGCGCGTCCGCACACACACACACACACACACACACACACACACACACACACTTAGTCCCCCATCCTCTCCCTCCCAAACTTGCAGGGAGTTTGTCAGATGACTGCAGAGCTGCTGTAAAATTGACCTTTTCATCAGACGGTATGCTGTAATGTGAGGGTTTGTTAATCAGGGTCTTCAGTTAATGAGAATATCATGTGTTCTCACCAACTGGTTGTAGAGAGGGATGGGGGGATGGAAGAGTTTGGCTAGCTGTAGTGAAGAAGCCATAATATGTAAACCTAGTCACCTGACATTGGTCTGAAAGCCTTACAGTTGCAGCACAAATCTCATAGAAACCAGGGAAGAACAATACTACATCATCAAAATTCTAATACAATATTTGTCAGTATTTGTGCCTGTGATGGACATGCATCTGTAAAATATATGTAAAGCTCATTATACTTCCCACATGTTATTTGTAGGTGAGGCTATCGGAATCAAAACTGCATCTCAATCACTAACTTAGTGACACCTAGTTCCATGAGTCACTGCAGCTCATGAGATCCTTTGAAAGGTGGAGTTTGTCCATTAAAGGCCCCAACTTCTACTTGCTGTAATTGCTTGAGTATTTTAAATGGTGACATCACCCTGCACTAGTGGGTGTGAATTCAAATTTCCACCAATAAAACCTTGACAAATCTTTAAACATCCTCTCTCATCCACCTGTCCCTTCAAAATAAAACTTCTTTTCTTTCTCTCCCAAACTGACATCTTGTTGGGTTAGGGTTTGGTCTGTCCTGCTGGTTTGCACTGGTGAATGATCCTTCCCTGCACCATGCCCCGCCCCAACATCCTGTTTCAACATGAAATACATCAAATTAAGAAAGTAAGAGTGCATTTTGTGGGGTCTTTAAGAATGGCTGTTATCTTTTCTGTAAGACACAGGCATCATCACCATTAACTTGGACAGCTATAGAAAGGCTTTAGGATGTGAGATAGCAGCCATGGTGGATTAGTCTTACAGCTGAAGCAATTTGCACTGCAGTTGCTGATGAAGAGGCTATTTACTTGCACAGTGCTGTTTTGTGGGCTTGTTTTCACCACAACTTAATTAGCATAAATTAAGTACTGCTAATGACACGCTGCGTGACGTTAAGTCTTCAGAACATTAATATGCAAAACTGGGTAATTTGTTCCTCTCTGTCCTTTCTGGTCTTCCAGAAATGGTATAGGCAAATCTAAACCTCAGGACAGACTTCTACCAAAGTACTGTTTCTGTCAGCGTGCCACCCACCACAGCCTGCTAAGGAGAACATTCTGGGGGGAAAATTAAGGTAGCTTTTTTTTCGGAAGGGGGAGGGGTAGGAGGGAGGCACCTGATTTAAAAATGTGGAATGCCTGAGGCACAACATAGCAATGTGCACAAAGCTTGGGAATTCATGCTCTATATATGTATAAGCAATACATAAGAGCATTTACGCAGAAAAAAATATATTTGTGCAAATTTAAAAGCTTGCATGAACTGATATGTTTAATCACCAATGTGTTAAATCTATAAGTGATAGAGAGTAAAGTAAAGCACACTTTTATTTATTTATATGAAAATTTTCAACTGTTAACTTTAGAAAAGGAGGTTATGGCTGCTGTCTCCTCGTGGGAATTGTTGTCTTCTCGCCTTTCAAAGAGAAATCTTTATGCCATCAGTTACCGGTAGTCATCTCTGCTGTTTCCCTCTCCTCGTTCCCGTCGCTCATCCTCTCTCACTGCTGTTTTGGTTTGGAAGTGAAAGTAGAGCATGGATTGCACGATTAATTTAATGAACAAATTCACTGTCACTCTGTTCACACTCAGACAAACACATCTGGTCGGTGTATCAGAAAATTTGATCGTGATTTGTACTTTGTTCTGACTGTAAGTCTCATTGTCTCCAACTCATTCTTTTTTTCAAAGTTATGGATTAGTGAGGTATTAATAAACCATCTGAACAATATATGTTCATTTGTTTTTTAAGGGGGGTTGGGGGTGGTAGTAAGTTTTTACTCTTTGGTAGTTTTGGGGGGGTGAATATATGGTAATCTTTTAATTTGTCTTTAATTTGGTAACTGTCTTGTAATTTCTTTTTCACTTATTTTTTCTAATTTGCTAACTTTTTAAAACTTTTTTAAGAAATAAAGTGAACTTGCATAGGTTTTAAAGGGTTAGAAAAAAGTTTTTGTTCTCTCTGACTAAACTACTTACACACACACACACATACACACGCACATAGCCTCATGTATCTGTATCTGAGAAAATGTGAAGGGCTGGCCCTGTATGCAATACAACCGTCTCTATAATAATTCATGTTTCATTTCATTCGTCCAACCAGTTCCCATCATTCATCTGTCCACTGCTCTGATCACATCCCTGTCCCTCCACCCTTTCAGTCCTCTGTTTTGTTTGCATAGCTCTATCTTTCTGTCCAGCAGACAGACCACTCTTCTCCACACTGTCCTGATTCCCCTTTCACTAGCTTTATAATGTGTGTGTGTGTGTGTGTGTGTGTGTGTGTGTGTGTGTGTGTGTGTGTGTGTGTGTGTGTGTGTGAGAGGG
>OMLB01054865.1:36811-49906 GCA_900302555.1 Myripristis jacobus
ATGAAACAATACATTGTTTATTATTATTATTTTTTTTTTAAGGAAAATCCTACTCATTATGCCTTTTAACCCTCCTATTGATTTGCATATTTTTCCATAGTTGTGTAATAGGAATACTGGATGTATAAGTGGGGGGTGGGTGGGTATGTTTTAATTAAAGGGTTATTTAGGTCATCAACAAAGAAACATAAAGTACCTGACACATAAACTTTGGTAACAATTTTAGTTATAATAATTTTGTGGAGGTTTAAACTGCAGGGGTCAAATTGACCCCAAACATAAAAGATGTTAGTAAATGTGAACACACCAGGAGGGTTAAAAAATGTGAGCACTGCTATTGTGTGCTGTTTCGTCCTCAATAATTATTTATTTTTGTTAACTTGCCCTTTAATCAAAATTGTTTTGGCCTTGTATGCTGTTTTGCCCTTTTGAATAATTCATGAGTTGTCTTTCAAAGTTCACTCCACAGAGCCAGCAGAGCTCTTTTATCTGAAGCCTTGATGATGTACATGGCAGCCATGTTCAGCAGACCATCGCACAACAGAATGAAAACATGGCGTTTTTTTTGTTGTTGTTTTGTTTTTGTTTGTTTTGGGTTTTTTTTTTTTTAAACGACACTGTGGAGAGCGAGTGAACTCATATCCAGAAGCTAACTGTTTCAGCTTGTGCAGCTTTTAGTGTTTGCTCACGTGGAAATAACTGTCTACAGAAGAGTAATTGTGATATTAGTTTAACAAGCACTTTTGGCTTTCATCCATTTTGACCTCTGTGTTTGAAGGATAGAGAAATGACGGGAAAATGGAGAGGGAAACAGTCTTTGGAGACAGCACTTCATCAAAAGAAGCTTATTTATGTCTTTTTTTCGTTGTTTGGTTTTTAGGCTCGTTCTGCACAGATAGAACTGATTGCTTTGTTTTTGTCTTTAAACAGAACGTTCCTGCTGCTCTCTTAGCATCTGTGCTGCAGGAATTTCATCCACTGCTCTCTTTGAACAAAACGTCTTGTAGCTACATCCTCGCCAAAGCTATACAAGCATAACTTTATCTGCAGTTGACCATTAACACTGTCAGCCAGTTTGAATTCGATCTCTCCCCCTAATTTTTAACTCAGCCCTCTGTGTTGTAGCACTGGGGTTTCACCAATATGGGTTTTTGAGGGCTGTTACTAATCCCAATATTTTTTGGACTGAAGTTGCTAAAATTTTGTGCCAAGAGTCTATCTGTCCATTTACATGCCAAAAAAAAATTGTGGTGTTATGGTGTTTCCATGGAAACACCTCTGAAATAGCATTTAAACTGTGGGGCACTAAAACTCTAGGATGATAATAGCCTAATGATAACAATTCTACATCAGTTTTAAGCATGCAAATTTTAAGCAAATTTATCTAAACAATCTCGCTCCTCCACCTGTCCCTTCAAATAAAATTGTGTTTCTCTCCTTAACCCATCCTATCCTGTCCGTTCACACTTGTGAATGATCCCTCGCTGCATTTTTGTCCAACCACAACATCACGTTTCAACAGGAAATACATGAAATAGAGTGCCATTTCATGATGTCTTCAGCCTTTGATGATAAATGGCACATAAGTTAACTTTTTTGGGGTGCAGGTTTTCATACTTCATCAGACATTAACGCTGTTTGGATTCTGATTTTTTTGAGGATGAGAGTGGATTTGTTTGCCATGTTGATTGTTGTAACAGAAAAGTAGTACTTCGCCTTCTAGGGAGGAAAGTAAGTCAAGTAATGGTGCCACGTTTGTAATGAGTCACCATGAAATAATAGGTTATTTTAAGCTGAACACTCATGACAATTAGACGATTGCAGTGGCTGCTACAGTCAGGCTATAGCACGTTGACGGTGAAGGGTGAATCAGTAACCCAGCAGGTGAATTATTCAGGTGATGAGATGTAGACCCTCAGCTCTGAGACCTGGCCAAGGCTAACATTCATTTAGACCTGTCAGGATCTATTCAGCTCTGCAGCCTTCTTACAAGCTGCCTCATGCCTCTTTTTACTGTTGTTTTTTTCCTGGGGTTTGAGCTTATTAAATTGTTATTTTTTGCTTTCTCACCCTGTGATCCTCCGCCTTGCCTCCTGCTCTCTCCCTCCCTCGGTCGAGAAATATAGTAGGAGCTCGGTCAGTTTTTCACGTTGTTTTTCCCTCTAAATTGGGCTTGGACTCAAACTTGATGGGAGATCAACATTCAGTGGGGAATGTAAGTGTCCTACAAAGCTTGTGTCCTTTTACCCCCAGGTGAAATCTAATGCTGTGCGGCTTTAGAAAAAAAAAATAGCCGCATCATTGGTATTGTGGGATGTCAGTCAGCCTCCACAGCAAACTGCCTTCTCCTTGCCAAGGTGATTTTGACAAACGAGGTTTGACCGTTCTATGTGTATCAGTATCATGAAAACTGAAACTGTAAATAGCATTGTGTGATTGTTCATTTTAAATGTGATTTCATTTCGAGGTATCTAATAGGTTGTAGTTTTCTGAAGTCATTTAATATGATTCCCACTATAAATGATTAGGACGCCAAGCAGGGAATTGGAGTTAACTCAGCCAAATCAAAATTTGGCAGTAGGTCTGAGTTTTTCTAGCCTCCAATATGATCAGTTTTAGGAAGAAATCTCTCAGTCATTTCACCATTCTGTCATTTAAACAGAATGGAGAAAAGATGCAGGTGCACAAATATGTAATAGCTACATCCATTCTGCTAGATATTTCAACATCTGGTGTGTCCTCGCTGCCACAGTACAAGGTCAAAGTTCAGCTTTTGCTGCCAGGTTCTGTCTGCAGGTGCACAAAGTGCCACTTAATGCCGGTGCTGGCAAGCTCCCCAATACTTAAAATCAGTGAACATTATGGATATAATTAAAAGTTTATGGCACAAAATTTTGTGATATAATCATTTAATGACATGCATCATCAAATAATTGTTGGTGGTTTCAACGGCACCCTAATTACAGAAATGTCTACTCTCTTTTTTTTACTGTTATAAAACTAGAGAAGACTAGCAAGTTGTAGCGTGGGTCATCACACCTCCACTCATCTCACTGCTGTGTTAGACACAGACAGCAAAATGAACTCTACTTAAACAGAAGTACTGCTCTAAAAATCTCCTCAAGTAAATGTGTCTCATTTAAAATGAACTGGGAGTAAAAGTTTCTCAGTTACTTTTTCATAAGAGCTGTGATCTTTTCCGTGCAGTTATAAAAGGATCCAGGTACACAGTCCAAACCAGATTCTTTTAAAGGGGCATTCTGCAAAACTGATGAGTTTTGTTTGAAGTGAGGACCCTGTAGACTCAAGTAACAAATGAGGAATAAGCACATAATTATGATGGTTGAGTCATGGTTCCCATTGTCAGGCCAACTCACTGATGTTTTGCGCCTTTTTTCCACACTTCTTCCACATTTTTGCAAGTTGAGTCAAATGGTCTTCGCTTCCATCGACCATCTGCAGTTTTTCATAGTGCTCCTTTTATTGTGTAAATTGGAAATAACAAGTCTCATCTTTGCTTACTGAGCGTTTTATTGTGAAAGATTCCACAATCTGTCATTGATCATTTGTTCTCTGTGATGGATGTAATTTAAAATGTAGTGAAGTACAGTACTCAAGCAACAGTGTGCTTAAATAAAAAATACTTAAAAGTACAAGCAACATGAGTCAATGTAACTGGTTACTTAAACTTTTGCTGTGGACGCTCCATTGAGTTTTAAGTCTGCTGTGTGGCAGCATATTGATTTCCCAGTTAAGAAAGAAAACTCCAGCAATACAACTGACAGGTAAAAGACTGATTAAATATTATAGAGAAGCTTTGTGTTACAGTTACTACTAGTGAGGTGCTGCACCATGCACAGCACCAGCTCAGTGAAAAACTACATTCACCTAAATGTTGTAAAACATTTTCTTTTTCACTTTGGACTGTTCTCCTTTTTGTTTCTGAGTATTATCCCTTTCCAGAAGAATAGCGTACTTTTTTGTAATTTCTAAACTCCTGCCAAATCTTGTTTTTTAATTTTATTATATTGATCTTAAACTTATTTGACACTGGAAATGTCTCAAAAATCATAGAAACACATGCAGTCATCCTGTTTCTAGGTCGCAATTTTGTTTTTGTTTTTTTTTTATTCAGAAATAACGTGGCTTTTGAGTCATAATTGTGTTCATTAAGATACTGAACCATGAAACCAGTAGCATTTATTGAGACAGACAACTGCTGAATGCATCTTTACATTGCTAATGCACAACCAAGAGGAGATGTTCATAGTGATGAAGCATGGCTTTCCTCAGTGTGTTGAGTTTCATGTACCATATGCAACATTTGATGCAGATTCACTGGTAGAACATACTGGTAGAACTGGTAGAAGAACTTAGCAATAACATAGACCCCAAAATCATGCATTTGTGATGCATGCACGAGTATTTTCATGCCACAGCTCTAAAACCAAATGATAAGTAATCTTAAGGAGTTTTGGGTAGGAAATTAGTAAGATATATTAAAAATAACATGCTGTTTTGCAGTTTTAGGGACTACTTTTTGTGTTTACACAGGAAGTGAGTGTGGCTGGCGATGAGAAACAGTCAACAGCTAAAAATAACTGTGCAGTGGGTGAATGTGTGGTTGCTCACCTGAAATAGATCCAAAAATAAAACCCAGTTATATTGAGTTGTTTTGAAACAGGCCATAGAATAAAAACCAACAAAAACTTTTTTTTTAATTTTTTTTTTTACTATTGAAAGTTCATTTTTCCTATCTTGGAAAATGGTACAGTAGTGCGGTTCTGTATGTTGCTATAGGGGGAGCACTGGAATGATTCACCAGGGACAGCTGGATGATTTTAGTGTCTTTGCTCTCATCATCAAGTTGATCAACTAGCTAATCTCATAAAAACTTGGTGTGTTCCTTCAAATGTGTAACCATTTCCAATGTAATTTTCAGGAAGCTTTTATTTGTTTGCCATTGTGCAAGCTGGTGTAGTGGAACTGCGATTGTCGGCAGTTATAAAAAACAGAAATCCATTCCCATTATGACTGTACTGTTGTGTGGAAGGCAAGCGTACTTTCCTTGAATTTTTTATAGTCTGCCATTTTTTATGTTATCGGATGCAGTTCTCTCTCACTCACTGATTCTCAGTTTCACAAGTTTTCTCTGTACATTTTGCACTCTCTCAGTTTCTTACTGTCTAGTCTGTCTCTCTTTCCCTCTCCCTCCCGTCTCCCTGACATATTTCCTGCAGGGATCGGCAAAGCTCAGATCAATCTACAGATCACACTGTGTGGTCAGCCCCATAGGAAATGTTTGTGTAATGCGTTCTATATGAGTGCTGTCATAGCAGATGAGGATCCAGCACACTCGCGGCCAGTGTGCGCGCCAGTGTCGACACAGTGGCAAAGCCCTAGCAGGAAACGCTAAGCCCCTTTTTAATCCCTGTCATTTTGTCACTCCCATTGGGTCTGCTCATTAATTTAACATGATTGTGTGCTTTTCCTACAGTGAATCATGGACATCAAGTGGGCAAACAAGGTAGTGTCTAATTTAAACATGGATGTAATACATGAAATATGCATACGAAGGCATTTAGGCCATGGCTTATGCGTTTGTGGAATGCTTGCACAGGCGGCTTCACATGGCAACAATATGAATGATTTAAATGTAAAGCTAATACATTTTCTGAGAATCCGGCTCCAACGGTTTTTCTCTCAAGTCTCCATGGGTGGTTCGTCATGCACGTGAACAGAGGATCACTTTGCAAAATTTAACCATGACAGTGAAATTAGTATCAGTATTAGTATTAATTACCTAAATCTTTAATCTTTATGCAGAGTTGCAGTGAAAAGATACTTACTAATAGCATGGTCATGGGAAGGAGGTGTGCTGCTGTTTGCATTGCAAAAGCAGCCGGGGCTAGTGGAGTAGGGGAAGAACTATAAAAGCCTCCTGCATCAGAGGTAAAGTTATCTTCCGCAACCCGACTGTCGCAATTTGTGTCATCTTTTTAGGCTAATAGATCAGTCAGTCTGTCACACACACACACACAAAATAAACAGGCATGAAGAGTTCTTGACTAACCCGATCAAATGAGGCGCTCCCGTTACTGTGGTGATGTCCCATGACGAGGAAGTGCAAATAATGTGAGGGATGATGGGAAATTTTCGTTTTTTTGGCAGTGTAGAAACACACAACTGTGAGAGTTATGCCAGACATTTTTTGTCATCATTTGACACTGACGTAATTTGTTATATGATAGCTTTTAGCCTCACTTGTCCTAAATCTATAGGACATATATTTACAAACTTATATACAGCATGGCTGAGGTATGTAGTGATTATACCATACGCCTAGAAATAATTGAAGTTTTAAGAGATTTGTCCTTTTTTTCACCCGTGTTTCCTTCCTCCTATTTTTTTTCCACTCCCTTTGATGCCTACCACATCTTCTGCCGCTTACAATACACTTTCCTCTCTCTTTACCTCACGTCTGACATTCATTTTCAGAAAATCGTCAGTGCCTCCTTCCTTGCCTGAAACACCAAACTGTATTTTGCTGCAACAAAAGACTGAGAGCGCAAACATAAAAATACTTAAAACAGCCAATATTTCCCCCCTATAATGCTCTCTCCTGTGTTTCTCCAACCCATCCAATTCTCATTCGTCCTCCTCTCGCCTCCATAATTCCCTCCCCCATATTTATTTTCTTCATCTCGCTTCCTTCCTCCTCTCTTTCCCTCCTTTTCCTGTCTATTCTAAGTCTATGGTAATATGCCAGTGTAGTCTTGCCTTGGCCCTCCGTCACTCCACATCAAAGCCTCGCTTGTTCTCTCACTCTCTCTTCTTCATGGTCTATTACTCTAGCCTCTCTTGTTGACAGAGAGATGCTGTTTAGTGTGTGTCTGTGCGTGCGTGCATGCGCGCGTGCATAGTTAAAGGGACTTCTCTGTCTTCATTTGCATCCCCTGGACAACTGGTCCCCAGACTCTCGAGATGTTTTACTCCAATCGTTGACAGTGGACCCGCCTCATAGTACACAGGCAAAAAGGCAATCAGTCAACAGTGCCTTTCATGGGATGCTGCTTTCAGAGAGCCTAGTAGCTCATTTGGTGCAAAGGAGAGGGAGCATGTATGTGTGTTTGTCTGTGTGTGCATGCCTGCGTGCGTGTGTCGGAGCTCTGAGGCTTTCATTAGCTTTCCCAGGGCTCATTCACACCAAACAAAAATGGAGGGAGGGGGGCGCATTTGGTAAAGAGGCAGCCTGGGTAAAGCCGGGCTGAGAAGCATTTGCGCTTTGTTGATGTCGTCCTTCCAGCATAATTCATGCTTAGTGAAATCTAGGACATAATCTTCCTCCCTTTTCAGCCTCAGCAGTCCAGATAGCGGTGGATTTGCAGCATTACAAAGCGGGAATTACAATAACACTCTGCCTCTCTGTCTCTGTCCAAGTTACAGTCAGGAGAAAATATGATGAAGGGCCCTCTGCAGAATGCTGTACAAACATTAGTCAACAGGAGGCAGCACTAATGTCCTGCAGTCCAAGTGACCAATCACCTACAAAGACACCACAACTGTATGAATTGTGTAGATCTGTTTTACTTGGAGCTTAGGCAAACCTAAATCTTTGAAGAGCCCGTGATCACTCTGCTATCACAAAAGATAAAGTCACTGCCTTCAATAAATTGCTGAAATAAGTGAAACTGAACTGTGGAAATTAGGAAGGATGGAGGGAAAACCAGCCCACTGCCCCATGGGATTTTTACATGCATTGGCTACTTATCTCTACTCTGTTTTTGCTGAAAAATTAAGCAGTAAAATAAAATGATTTATTTAAACCAGTCCTTTGCACCAGTGAAAATGGATCAACAAATGTTCTTTGTTCTCTGCAAATGTGCTCCCTCATCTATCATATCAACTCACTGATAGGCACTTGGCCTAAAGGCTTCAGGCAGTGGTTAATAATAATAGGCTACTATCACTTGGAAAGTATCAAGTAAAAATGTCACTGGTAGTCTACCACGGCTACATTTTCCACATCAGAAGACACGGCCAGAAATACGGTCGCTGAGCTGTGAGACTGCCTGTTAGCCAAGAATATCTTCCAGACCAACGCTTATTCACAGCAGCTACCATTTTTCATTGCAAGCTTTATCTATGGTTCTTAACCAGTCTTGATCTGCATGTATCTGCATAATCCAAAACACTGTCTGTTGTGTACAGCACCCACTTTGCCTTGCCTCTTTCTGCCTCCCCAACTTTAGTGTGGCTGGCAGCACTCGGTGTTAGCTGGGCAGTCGCTGGTAAACCAATATTCCTACCAGGGGTTGTAGATTTATTTGTGAAACCCTCTACTTGCAATTTGCACATTGATTTGCCATCCCTGTTGTTCTACTAACTGTTATCGCCTCACTTGCCGCAACTATAGAAGATCATATTTCAGACGGCTAGAAAATTATGTGTTGATCCAGTGTATTATGTTTATTGGTTAGTAACAGGCCAGCAGTGAAATAAATGGATTAAATTAATCTGATAAGGCCTATACCCTATTGCAGGACAGCTGGGTTTATCTTCATTTGGTGTTGGAGGGGGAAAAAAACTTTACAAATTATACAACTATAAAAAATTTTGAACAAAACACTCTCAAGCTTGCAGCATTCTGAGCCTGCAGTGGTGCATGCCGGTTCCTCTCACTCCCAGTTTCCCATCAAAGCTCACTGAATGAGTCTGTCAGCAGCTCCTCCCATGTCCAGCTAATTGCCTTCCTCCTTTGCCCACTCTCTCTCAAGCCTGTGCACTGGGACAAATGTCTTTTGCGGGTTAAATTATCAACGTACATGTTCGAGACAAGTGAACCACACAGCCGCTGCCAGTGACATGATTGACATAACTCTGTGAGCTAATGAATCGATTGCAGTCACACCTTCACCCATGAAAGCATCTCACCTTCAAGCCCGTTCTCTGAGCTAGTTTCAATCCATACATAGCCCATATACTGAGTACTCAAGCTCAGGTCAACATGGCAGGAGTATTGAAAGATGGCAGTGATGCATGTCTCAGACTTACTGCACATGCTGTGTCCGGCTGCACGATTAATTGAAGTTATATTGAAATCACAACATGGATGAAGCCAATATCCAAATCAAAATTTTGATAAACGTTATATCTGACAGTTTATCTACAAATCATATCATCCAGATGTAAAAATAATAATAATAATAATAATAAAGCATGATGGTTTGGTGCAGACCCCAGCAAAAATCATGTCATCCTCATTTAACAACATTAACATCAACAACATCAACATGAACTTTTTTTCAGTTAAAATGAAAGTTATGTTGCAAAAATTATCACTCCCACTAAAATTGCAAATATAATTGCAATCGCAATTTCTGTTAAAATAATCAGAATATGATTTTTTTTATCTCACTGTGCAGCCCTACTATTGTGTGCCATTTGGCAAGGAACACTGCTACAGTTTTCAGCGCAGTTGGAAGTTATTCGATTTTTGTAGTGATGTATATAATTGTTTGATTTTTCTGAAGCTGTATAAAAAATAATCCCACATAGATAAGTATTCTTTGCTGTTTTTGCTCTACCAGTAACATTAGAAACTCTTTAAAATATACACTGACTTTGTAAAATTGTTCACACCATGTCAGTGTTATGCTGTAATTATTAGCATGCTCTGCCCTCTCCTGGGATACAGAAATGTGCAGCACTTGATGACAGAAGACACTGCTTGAGGAAGTGCTTCCAAATGAGCAAATCATGAAAAAGACTCAAACTACCCACCACTTCACATTCTCACACTTCTCCCTCTTGCGTGCTGAAGTGACATTTCCAGTAGTGGATATTGGGGAAAGAAAAGATAGATTTTTTATAAAGGTTTGGTTTCAATCGTATTTCATAGGGAGCAGCATCCTCACCTCCCTCTGCCGTGTGAAGAAAAAAAACTCACCCCTCTGACAGGTTTTTTTGGTTATTTTAATCATGCTAAGATTTTAAGGCTCAGCCCTCGCTAAAATGGCTCATCAAGATCAACTTTTTTTGTGCAGTGTATATTTATGCGTGTGCGCTTTGGGAGATCTATTTATTCGCATGGCAGTGGCAGTGTATGGCTCACGCTGCATCTATAACTGTATGGAATTACCCCTCCTTGACAAATGAAGCCAAAAAGCAGATAGCGATGATCAGTCTGTCAGACCTCGGGCTCTGCTCCAGCCCCTCTGAGGTAATGACTTCTCTGTATGGCATCCTGGGAGGCTAAAATAGACACTTTAAAAACGCCACACCTTAGAAAATAACCCCAGATGTCACTGTAGCCTGTAGTCAACCAATGGGAGTTAATTGACCTCCGAAGCCCATTTCTCTCTTTTAACATCTCATGTAACATCTCTCTCTGCCCCCCTTTCCCTGGATAGCTTGACCTGTGTGTGCAGAGTGGGGACAGCGGCCCATAATCGCTACTCGCCGGAGCATCAAAGATGGCCTATCAGGACCGCTAAAGTGTTATGTCGTTTGTGACGGAGCACAAATAGCTGAAACATCTCACCCATCTCCCCGCTCTCACTTAATGCCACTTCAGCCGTGCAGACACTTTGCCCAGAGGACATTCAGCCCACCGTGACTTTGAGCAATACTCTTCACGGGCACTCGATGCTGACGCCACCCATGGGTTCACTTTTAAAGGGGGGGGTGGGGGAGTTGACGTGGATCAGATTTTCTCAAAAGAGAGGCACTCTGCGAAAGGATTCGCTGGCCCCCTCAGCAAGACGATGGCACTCTGAGAGCTTTTGCATAATTTGCCATTTGATTCTAACCCGACTATCTTCTTTTTAAAGCAGATCCTCATCAAAGCGAGGCAGATAATGAACAATGGCCTTGTCATCCAGTGAAGCCCAAGCCCATCCCTTCTTTGATTCGTATGTCTTATTTAACACAGCGCGGCAGGATGGTGGCACCATAAAGAAAGAACAAAGCTTCCGACTGTCTCTTCCCACCATCCTCTGTCGTCAATCTGTCCTGTATCCGTTACTTCTTCCTTTCTTTTTCAGGGAGTGCACGGTTGCGTGTCCGTACATTCCTTGTCAAGCAGTTGTGCATGTGTGTGTGTGTGTGTGTGTGTACGTGTGCACGTGCCCTCTGATGTCGTGAGCAGAGGTAGTTAACCTTCGCTGCTTACACTCCCCCTCAATCTGTGGATGATTTGTCATGCAATGGCTGTCTGTGAAATGCCACCGTATTTCAGCGTCTTTAATGAGACACGAGCAGAGCGGGCAGTAGCCGCACGAGCAAATGAAGGGCTTAGTGGCACGGGGGCTCAAAAACAGATGGATTAGAAATACAGGATAAAGGCTTATTTCGTCATTTAATCTGCGGGTTGAATGGCGCGTACTCGCCTTTCTTATGGAAATTGACACGGGGTAATGCTGTGTTTATTGTCTTTTTTCCCCCCTTTTTCCCCACACTGCACAATATAAAGAAAATGCATCTTTGATTAGTAAGTGTAGTTCACTGATCTGGTGGCTGCTACTAAGATGTTCCTGAACACATACTCTGCATTCTGTTATTTCCTTCTCTCTAACTCATTAACACTCACATACGGTAGGTAGCATATACACAATTCACCAGATCCACTTAAGCTCCTGCGCACACACTTGCACACACTCACACACAAGCATATTTGAACAAAGCTGGAGCCTGGCACATCCATCCTGGCACATTTGATAGTGGGAGCAGAAAAAGAGGATATAAGCGAGCTTGTGATACGTCCCACATAGGGCTGTGTGGTTTGTCAGAGGTAGCGTTTGTTTGAAGCTGACACACGACATGTACATGCTTGTATCATGTTTTAGCAGGCGCGCACCCACTCTCACACACTTGCAGTAGACACATACGTGTGCACAACGACACACACACACAGAGCAGTAAATTATCGTGGCAGAGGCAAGCCCACACAGGCAAATCACACACACCATGGTAAAATACCAGTGACAGATGCTCTCAGTGGAGCAGACAGTGTGGTACAAATGGAGAACAGCACAGTGTAGAGAGTCTTGAAAGTACAGTGCGGGTCCCATCACTTGGTGGATGCTGGAATAGAATGAGAGGTTTATCATGGTTGTAGGACGGATTAGACTGTAATGAAATTGGGATGGGGGAGATGTGTGATAGGTTTGGAATGGATATGTCAGAGAATGATGTGATTGGTGCAGTTTCTCTCTCTCTCCTCTCCCTCTCTCTCTCTCTCTCTCACTGTGTTTCTCTGCATCTCACTTGCTGTCTCTCAGTCTCGCTTGTCTGCACTAGTGCTCATTCTTCCTCTCCCTCACGCACGCAAATTCACTCATACACATCCTCCGACTGAGCGTACCGCTCAATAAGAGATCAGGAGGAGGGAAGCGATGATAAACCAGTTCTCCTCCCTCCTCTCCCTCTTTCTCTCTCTGTCTATCTCTCCTTCTTCCCTTCTGTCTCTTTCCAAGGTTGTTTGTGTATTTGTTTCTTTCGCAGTGTTCGTGAGCAGCCTCTCCCATGACACAGGATGTCTATTACAAAGCCTTTAGCCCGCTGTAGATTAATGGGAAATAATGAGAAGGGGGGCATAAATATGCATTGCCATCCTGTTGGGATAAGCATAATGCCTTTTCCACTTCATTTTGCTGCTCTACTGACTTCACTCACACACACACACACACACACACACACACACGCACAGGCATGTGCGTACTGCTCCATTTGTAGTTTGTAACTATGAGCCCCCGAAGAATCTGGGTTAATAGTAGTTGGGGGTGGGGGTGAGGATGGTGAAGGGAGCGAAGAAACTCGAACTTGATAGAGAGATCAAAATCCAGTGTGTACTCCTAGACTGCATTCCTTTAACCCTTTGTAACCTGAGCAAATTCACTTGATTTCATCAAGAACACTGTTTCTGTAAAATTAAATGATGAGAAAATTACCAGAAAAGAACAGAAATTTCTCAGCAAATGAGTCAAAAAAGGTAAGAAAATTGCCAGGCAATGATCTACTTTGATAGATTTACTTTATTGATCCCAAACTGGGAAATTCCCACGTTACAGCAGCAACAGTAAAAAAATATAGTAT